>JAQQSZ010012041.1:0-12105 GCA_028646595.1 Phalanger gymnotis | reverse complement strand
GGCATGCTGTGATACATGAGGTCACAAAAAGTCAGACAGGACTACATGACTGAACAATAATGTATGCATATACACACATGCATATGTACATATGTATATATATATATAATCTCCTAGCATTCATACGTACACATATAACATACAAATGTGTGTATATGTAAGTGTGCATATATATATATATATGCATCTTCTATTATATATGTATATGTATAATATTATATATATGTATACATACATATATATGTTGTATTCTTTGAAATGTCTTTCCTGACCCTATTTCCCTTGTATGATTGACCACAGAAAAATACAATTTGGTTTTTTTTTTCTTTAAAATTGTAAACAGTTTTTATGACAGTTTCTTCACAATAAGAAGCTTATAAATAAAGTTTAGCAGTAAGCTTTAAATCAATGTTTCTATGTTTTTTAAAAATATCTATTAGAAGGAAAAGTAGTATATAAAAAAATTGCTATTGTGGTACTTCTAAACTGGTAAAGTTTTGCTGCATTAACAGAACCTTTCAACACCTCATTTTATAATATTCTTATAGATGTATCAGAACAAAAAAAACTTTAATGAATATTTTGAGGCTGTCACATTGTGCTGGTCAAAGGAATGGAGGAAGAGCTTCTAAAAATAATTAAAATATTTCATATTTATATAATGTGTGAAGTTTTGTTCAGTTATTTCCTCAAAAACTATCCTGTGAAGTAGGTTGTGGAAGTATTACCATTGTGATTTTATACATGAACTAACTAAGGCTTACGTAACTTGCCCTAGGTATCATTCTACTTAATGTCTGAGCTAGGATTTCAAGTCAAGTCAAGTCAGCAAGCATTCCTTAAATACTTGTTATGTGCCAAGCACTGTAATAAGTTCTGGGGATAAAAAGAAAGGCACTTAAAGGACCTCACATTCTAGTGGTCAAGACAACATGTAAACAACTGTATAAATAAGAAAATATTGATAATTTTGGAGGTAATCTCAGAGGAAAAGAACTAGTATTGAAAGGGTTCAGGAAAGGCTTTTTGTAGAAGATGGAATTTTAGTTGAGACTAGAATGAAACCCAGAATTCCAGGAGGCAGAGAAATGGAAGGGGAATATTCAAGCATGGAGGACAGCCATTAATAAAGCATGGAGTCTTATATTAGAGAGACAGCAGAGAGCCCAGTTTTCCTGGTTTGTAGAATTCATGGAGGAAATTAAAGTATAAGATTGAAAAATAGGAAGAGGCCAGGTTCTGAAGGGTTTTAAAAATCAATCAGCTGATTTTATATTGGATCCTAGAAATAAGAGAGTCACTGGAGTTTATTTAGGTGTGTGTGTGTGTGTGTGTGTGTGTGTGTGTGTGTGAGAGAGAGAGAGAGAGAGAGAGAGAGAGAGAGAGAGAGAGAGAGAGAGAGAGAGAGAGAGAGAGAGAGAGAGAGAGAGACAGAGAGAGAGAGAGCGTTAGAGTTATCTACTAGGAAGATCATTTTGGCAGCTGAGTAGAGAGTGGACTAGAGTAGAGGATAGACTAGCATAGAGGGAGATTTAATGTAAAAAGACCAACCTGAGGGCTAGTGAAATTTTGTAAGGATGAGGTAGTCACTTTGGAGAATGTGGTTTCATGTAAATAATGAACTCAGAACCCAGAATATAGAGTCCAGAACATAATGAAACATAAGAAAGCAGAGGCATTGATTAGAGATGTCTTCCATAAATAGTTTAGCCACAATAGGTAGGGAAGATATAGGATGATAAGGGATGGATGGAAAGTGAGGGTTTTTGAGTGTGAGGAAGGCATGGCCATGTTTCCTGGCATAAGAGAATCAGCTAGTAGGCAGGAAGAGATTGAACATTAGAGAGTAAGGATGATAGAAGGAGGCAATATGCTGTAGAAGACAAGATAGAGTGGGATCACTTGTGCATGGAGAGGTATTAATCTTGGCAAGAAGAGCCACTTTTTCATGAAAGATGGGAGTGAAGGAGGAGATAATAAGGAATAGCAACAGAGTGATGTGAGATGAAGAGAGGGGAGGTAATGAAAGTGGCTTCAATTGTTTTCACTGAAGTGTGATGTAAATTTCTCAGGTAAAGGGATAGAGATGAAGGGATAAAAAGGTTTGGAATAGCTACTCTAGTGTGAGTGGGATAGTGAACTATTTAGGGAGGTGTAAAAGGATTGCCTCACTACAATGAAGGTTATGTTAAAAAACAGTATATAGTGGATGCATTCATCACAGTTCTATGATTTTTTTTATAGATGCTTTCAGCACCATTTGAATGAGTGAAGTCAACAAATAGTGGGACCTGGCAATGCATCATTGGCTATTGGATAGGAGGAAGGGTCTCAAGGAATAGTTCACAAAGGAGTCAGTATAAGAAGGGAAAGAAAGTATAGCTAGCACAGAAGTAATAGCCTGTGAAAGAACTGAGGAGCAGAGGGAATGGAAGTCATAGTGAGGATGACAAACAGAGGTTATAAGGCAAAGAGAAAGATGAAATTATAAAAGGTTATGATGAGATAAAGGGATTTCAGAGTTCATGGAATTGAAAAACCTTTTAATTTTGGCAAGTTCAAAGATATGACCCATCAAAATGATGAGAGAAAGGGAATGGACAGTGGAGAATTGGAACTGGGTGGGTAAAGGGCGGGGCTTCTTCACAGGTTAGCATTTTTATAGTGCAATGTCTTATTTTCATATTCATGTTGACTTACTTGCTCTTGTTTCCATATTTTCCCCATGGGTTTAACAAATCTTGAGTTTGTTGCATAAAACTCTCCCAAGCAAATTCAGGAAAATATAAATATTAAATCCATCTTTTGCTGATGGCAATATAATATAATTATACTAATAAGGGTCATTTGAAGAAAACATTAAAATTGATTAGAGTCAAAATAACTTAATCCTAAAGAATTGATGGTGCAGAGGATAGAATGCCAGGCCTGGAGTAAGGAAAACCTGAGTTCAAATGTGACCTCAGATAAATCTCTTAACCTCTATTTGACTCAGTTCCTCATCTATAAAATAAGGAAACAATTGGAGAGGGAAATTGGAAACCACTCTAGTATCTTTGCTAAGAAAGCTCCATGGAGAATGTCCATGAGGTCACATAGAATCAAACACAACTGAATGACTGAGCAACAACAAAGAATTAGTGAGTTGAAGAGCAAATCATGAAAACAATAAGTAATTTCATTTTAAAGAAACCCAAAATGATAAAATGGCAACATAATCAAAAAATTTGGTTGCAGTCAAAGCAATCCTTAGGGGAAAAGAATAGAACAGTGAAGTGAGCATGTCACTAAACAAGGAAAGAAGTTTTTTTTTTTAAAGCTAAAAATAAAAGGACATTCTGAAAATCAGAAAAGCAGATAAACAACATTGAAATCAAAACAAAAGATTGAATTGATATATGAAATTAGGAACTTTTTTGAAAAATGAAAACAATAAAATAAAATCCATTTATTGGATTTTTTTAAAGTGGAAAACCAAATTGCGAGTATGCTGAATGAACAATGAGAACTTACAACATTCGAAAGAAAAATACAGGAAAGTATTAGAAAATCTTTTTTCTCAGTTTTATGTCAATAAGACTGACAAATTAAATGCCATCGAATATCTACAAAAACATAAAACACTCAGATTAACAAAACAAGAAATAAATACTTTAAATAACAATTTCAGAAAAAAAGAAATTGAATATGTAATAAGTGAACTCCCAGTAGGGGAAAATAGGAACTCCAAATATTTAAAAGTGACTTCTATCAAATATTTGAAGAACAATTCAGGTCAGCATAACACAGACTACCTGAAAAAATAAGGGAATCATGTAAGATAATTTCTATGATAAAGACATTTTATGACATCTAAACTAGGGAGAGACAAATGAGAGAAAGAATGTTAGAGCCTAATATCTCAAGTAAATAATGCCACTAATAAAATAATAGCACAAAGACCATATCAAACTATCAAAATTATTCATTAAGACTACTTAGGATTTAAATCAGGAATGAAGGTTAATTCAATATTGGGAAAACTAAATACAAAACAATCTTAATTAAAAATATTAATGTTTTACAATTATTCAAATTGATCTAGAAAACTTTTGCCAAAATGCAACGCCCATTTTTGATAAAAGTAGTAAAAAGCATAGGAGTAAATACACTGTTCCTTATTGATGAATAGAATCTAAAACCAAGAGTATTATATATAGTTGAGAAAAACTAGAGACTTTTCCAATAATATTACAAATAAAGCAAAGATATGTCTTATCAGCACTGTTATTTCATAGAGTATTAGAAATGCTAGCTATAGCCATTAGACAATAAAAATAAATTGAGGAGATAAGCCTAGGCAACGAGAAATGAAAATTATCATTCTTTGTACGTGATATGATGTTCTAATTAGAGAACCTTAGAGATTCAACTAAAATTAATTGAAGCTATAAGTTCAGCATAGTTACAGAATGTAAACTATGCACACAAATAACCTTTCTGCATGGTAAGAACAAAACTCAGGAAGAAACAGAGAAATTCCATTCATAATAACTAAAGAATGTATTAAATATTTGGGAGTCAATATACCAAGCCACACACAGGAGCTATGTGAATTAAAATACAGTGCAATCTTTATGGAAATATAAACCTGAGAAATTTGAGAGATATTGTTTATGGTTGGACTGGATTAATATAATAAAAATGATACTATTTAGTTAAATTAATGTATTTAATGCTTTACAAAGCAAATTCACCAAAACATTATATTAATAAGCTTGAAAAAAATAATTCATTTGTATGAAAAAAGGTCAAGCATTTCAAGAGAAATAACAAAAAAAGGTACAAAGGAGGGGCCTTGAAATATTATCAAATCTATATCCCAGGATTGTTGATAAAATAACATAAAATAATATTCATAAATTATTTGTAAAAACTAGTTAGCATTAATAGGATCAACAAGAAAATAATAGCAATAACAATAATAAACTATAGTACAAAGCAATAAACTTTAACACTATTTAATACTGGCTATAGAGAAGCCAATCAATAGAAAACATTAGATGCATGGCATACAGAAATAAACACACATAGTAAATGTCCGAAAAATCCACATACTCCAACTATTGAGGCAAGGACTAGCTATGCTATAAAAACTATTGGGAAAATTAGAAAACAATCTGGAAAAAAATTAGGTTTAGACCAACACCTGACACCATATTCCATGATAAATTACATTTTGATATGTGACTTGGATATAAAAATGTTGTATCATGAATAAATTATAGGAGCAAGGAAGAAAACCTTTTTCACAACTATGTATTGGGAGAGTTCATGATAAATCAAGGGAGAGAGAGGATTGCAAAAAATAAAATGGACAATTTTGATTATATAAAATTGAAAAGTTTTTGCATAAACCTATAGAGCTAAAATTAGAAGGGAAATAGCGAATGGGGAAAAAAATTTTGCAGCAAGTTTCTTGGATTTAAGTCTAATATCTAAGATACATAAAGGAATTGATTGAAATATGTAAAAAAGGAGCTATTAATCAACAGATAGATAAATTGTCAAATGATATGAAAAAGCAATTCTCAAAGACAGAAATCCAAATTATCAATGCGTATGTGAAAAATACTCCAAATCATAATTAATGAGAAAAAGTGTAAATTAAAATAACTGAGGTTATCTCACCTCATTAGAATGGCAAGAATTGTCAAAAAATTATTGTATCGTATTGTAGCATTGACTGTAGGGAATAGATGCATACTTTACTCCATTCTTTGTGAAACTATGAATTGGAAGCAATTTGGAATACAAACCCCAAATCATCAAAATGTGCAAACTTTTGACCCAGTGATATTTCTTCCTCGTTTGTTACAAAAAGAGATTAAGGACTGAAAAAAAGAACCTTTATGAATAAAACTATAGTGCTCTTTTTGTATTAGAAAAAATTTGTTTATACTTGGGCTGTACTCATCTGATAAAAATGATGATACTATTAATTTGTTGTAATTGTGATTTATTTACATTATTAATATATTAAAATAATATATTAATTTATTATTGATTTATTAAATTATAAATTTATTCATATAATGCCTTACAAATCGAATTCTCAAAGAATTACTGTATAGAGATAGAAAAAAAAACTCATTTGGAAGAAGAAAATGTCAGGAATCTTGAGGAAAATAATGAAAAAATAGTAGAAAGGCCTTGAAATATTACCACATCTACCTCCCAAAGTTGTGAGGATAGCATGTGAAGAAGTCAGAATGGAATAGCTGAAGCAATTAAGGTATGTAAATGTAATGGAATATTATCTAACTATAAGAAATGACTAAAGGGATGATTTCAGAGAAAATTGTGAAGACTTGCATGTACTGATACTGAGTGAAGTGAGCTTATTTTCTAGAATAATTTCAGATTAACAGCAACATTGTAAAGAAAAAAAAAAACTAGAAACACCTAAGAGTATGATCAATGGAGCAACCTGCCATGTTTCCAGAAGTGAGATATGCTCCTGAAAATAAGCTCCTAAAAGTGAGGCAGTGATCTCAAGGTACAGAATGTGACATACATTTTCACACCTGGCAGATGCAGGGATTTCCTTTTTTGACTCTGCATATGTGATGGAAGGGCTGTGTTTTCTTTAAAAAAATAAGAAAAAAGGACATTGAAGCATTTTTTAAAAATACACATAAGGTGAAAAATCACTCCCAAAGTGGGAGACAGCTGATGGAAAAATGTGGACATGGAATGTTACATGTACAAAACATCAGTAGACCAGTATAGCTGGAATACAAATGCATAAATGGAAATTTAGCATAAGATGCGAAAAGTAGAAATGAGAGAAGTTGTGTAGTACTTTAAATGTCAGAAGACTTTATATTTTCCTGTGGGGGTAATAGGGAGCCATTGGATTTTGTTGAGTGTAGGGGTAGAGGATTACATAATCAGCACACCTGTGCTTTAGAAAAATCACTTTGGAAGCTGAATGGAGGATGGATTGTAGCATGGAGAGATAAAACATCTATTGTAATAATCCACTTTCCTTTTACTGGCTTCTAGAGTTCTCTCCCTGGAAATTTAACATAAAAAATTGGATATTGGAGGGCAAAGTGAAAGGATCATTTAAAATAAAAAAGGAAACTTCACAAGGAATAGCATTTGTCCAGAGGCTAAATTTACAAGTCTTAATACAATTTTTTTTTAATCTGAGGGAGAAAATTGCATTTTCAACTTAAATTTCTGTTATGTTCAGCTACTGGTACAGAAACTTGTGCTTTGCAAAGTCGGCTAGGTGGCTCAGTGGATGGAACACTGGGCCTGAAGTCAGGAAGATCTGAGTTCAAATGTGGCCTCAGATACATACTAGCTGTGTGACCCTGGGCAAGTCATTTTTACCTCTATTTGACTTAATCCACTGGAGAAGGAAATGGTAAACCACTCCAGTATTTTTGCCAAGAATACTTCATGGACAATATGGTCCATGGGGTCAGGAAGAGTCAGAAATGACTGAACAACAACAAGGTGCTTTGCATGCTAAAAATAGAGGCATTCTATATTGATAGATTATCAGAGGAATGCTGATAACATCCAGTTACAAATTAATTCCGGTGTAGGTACTAGAATGAAGAAAATGGGTTCACGCTCCTTTTTTTTTGTTATGTAGTTATCACATGGACTACATTATGATTCTTGTGTACAGTAGCATTTAAATTCAAAAGTAGAGAAAATTACTTTAATAACTATATAAGTGTTAGCATGGTCATTGTGTTGACATTTTGGAAATCTGCCACCTTCACTCATGTTTGACCTATGACTTTGTGCCTAAAACTGAACTTGTGCAACCTGTTTAATGTTATATAATTGTTTTTTTTTAATTTCAGCCAATGATCATGGGTTTTCTAGTTGACATCTGCAATCAATTCAAATACAACTTTGCTTATTATTTTTGCATTTGATTTATGCACATATATCTTTATATACAAACTTTAATGTTTCTCTTATGTATTTTTAAAATTATGTCATTTCTTTTTATTGTTTATGCAGTTTGTAAAATGTTACTCTTATAACCAACTTGAATTATCCAACGATGATGATTTTATAGAAATAAAGCTAGTATGTCCTCAACTACAGAAATTCATGAAATTATTTTCATGAAAGTCTAACAAGAAAAAATGACAGTTTCGATATATAAACACCCTATGGGTATTTGGTGCCATTTAATAGTAAAAACTTCTACTTTTAGTCCTATGCTTTTTCTAGACACTTAAAATTGTATGCATTTGTTAATCCTTACTTAGCTTAATATCGCAAAACAGAATACCTTGTTTTTTGTTCCTGTGAACACAACTGATGTACAAAAGGATGGAGTGTACTATTTTTAAAACCAATTAAAAATAGTCCATTTTTAACTCTTTCCTAGCTCGCACCAAAAAGAAATGAAGACCTGAACTAGGGTGAAAATTATGTTAGTGGAGAGAAGGGGACATAGACGTGGGTGTTGTGAAATTAAAAATGACAAGATTTGACTAACAGATTTGATGTGTGTAGTGAATACTGGTAAGGAGCTATGGATGACTGTGTTGCAAGCCTATGTGACTGGAAGGATAGTGCTCCTCTTGATATTAATAAGAAAATTGGGGAAAGGGAAGGATTTGGTGGAAAAGATGAGTTTTTTTATTGGACATGTTGAGTTTAAATGCCTGCGAGACATCCCATTAGAGATGTCCAAAAGGTAAATGGTGATATGAAACTAGAATTCAGGAGAAAGCTGTAGACTGGGAATAATGTGTCTGGAGATAATGACAGAATCAACTGGAGCCTATGATATCATTAAGTGATATATTATAGAAGGGAAAGAAAAGAAGACTCAGGAGACAGCCTAGGATCCCCCAGGATACCGGTGATTAGTGGTGTGACTTGGATGAAGCTCTAGCAAAGGAGACTGAGAAGAAACAGATAGGTAGAAAGAGAACCAGGAAAGAGCTATATTACAAGAAAATGGACAGGGGAGAGATTTCAGGATTATAGGTGATGAATATTATCAAAGGAGATAAAGAGATAAAAAAGATGATGTTTGAGGAAAGTTATTAAATTTAGTAATAATTGGATCACTGATACCTTTGGAGAAAGCAGTTTCAGTTGGAATGAGGTTGAAAGGCAGATTGCAGAGGGTTTAGAAGTGAATTAGAGTCACATAGTAAAGAAGGCTTTCTTAAGGAGTTTATCTGAGAGGAAAGAAGATATGAAAAGTGATAACTAGCTTGGATGGTTAAATCAAGGAAGTGTTGTTAAGGGTAAGGGAGACTTAGATGTGTTTATAATCAGCAGTGTAGGAGCTATTTGATTGGGAGAGATTAAAATAGAAAGAATGTGGATAGTGGAAAGAAATTTGTTGCATGGGATTTAAGGTTATGTGGAAAATTATTTGCTTTGTAAATGAGAAGGCCACCTCTTCATGGAAGATAGGATTGAAGGAGAAGTTACTGGAGAAATATTTCCGAGTGATGTGAAATGAGGGATAGAGGAGAAAGAGGAGGCCTCATTTAATGGCCTTAATTTTTTTTAAGTTAAATATGAGTTAAGCTTAAGAGGGAGGGAGTACTCTGTGAGAGACTCAAGGAGGGAGGAAATGTATGGAAGAGCTGCCTTGGAAATAAGATAGCAAATTGATTAGAGAAGTGTAAAATCACTTCTCAGGATGCAATGAGGGCCCAGTTGAGATTAGATAACATAAATTTGTTTTGGACCCCATCTGCATAGTTTTATGTTCTCTGCCCCCTCCCCACCCATCCCCAGATTCATAGACAAGCATATGAATAGAAATGAAAGAGTATGGTAAGAGTATTTCCAAGATTGAGGGTTGTCAAAACATAGTTGGTGAGATGACTAAGGGACAAGAGATTTGAGTATAGAAAAAGTATAGAGCAGAAGTTCTTAATATGGGCATCTGCAAATATAATTTTTAATATTTTGACTACATTGCCATATAATTGTTTTTTCTGTAATTCTCTATATTTTACTTTATGCATTTAAAAACATTGTTCTGGGAAAGACTTCACCTGGCCCCCAAAGGTGTCATGACACATAAAAAGATTAAGAATGCTTGGTGTAGAATTTAATTGATTTACCAATAGATGGAGATCAGAAAGGGGGGAGAATGTAGAGAATTTGAGGGTGTTGGCCTGGGAAAGAACTGAGAAGTAAAGGTATTGGAGATATAATTAAGAAATACAATTAAGAAATAGGGAAAGATGGAATGCTAAAGTATAGTGATCGCATAAAGGAATGTGGAAATGAAACACTTGTGAATGATTGAAGGATAAAAGATGTGACCATCTGTGTGTAACTGAGATAGATCACAATGTTATTACCTGCTTTGTATGCAGGAGTAGGTCACAAGAATCCAATACACTTAGAAACTATGAATTTAGGGTATTTGAAGGAACATTAATATATATTCTGAAGTCCCTTCATAGGAGAGGAGGATTTAGAGTAGAGACTCTGATCTAGATACTGAACTCATTGCAGAAAACAATAGATAGATAAGCAGGCAGATATAGTCATTGGTTGATTAAGCATTTGTTAAGTGCATGCTATGTGTCAGTCACTGCGCTGGACTGGGGATATAAATCCAAGCTAGCAAAACAAATCCTGTCTTCAAAGAACTTTCATTCTTATTGTAAAAGCAACATTTAAAAGAGAACTTGAAAAAGGAGAAAGGAAGCAGTGTGATATGGATATGGCCAAAAAGTGGCATTGAGGATTGTAAATGTGAAACCTTATTCATTAGAGCCTTGAGTTCCAGTGAAGATTCCAAGTTTCTGATACAGAGAAGATGATAGCCAGAGTGAAGGCAGCAAGGTCCAGAAAATGGCTTGGAGTAGGGAGGATCAATAAATAATGACCAACAGAATCTAATTGAGTTATATATTTGGATAGTTTGAATTTAAAAAAAAAAACAATGCAGAAATTACTCAGAGATGGTAGGAAAAATTCTGAAAATGGAATTGGGGAAAAAGTCACATTCTGACTCTTCACACCCATCTGTGACCAATAAACAAAAATATGAGTAAAAGTATAACCATTGTTGGAAAGGGTAGCTGATGATGCAGTGTGCTTAGAAGGGATCCACGTCTCAGTGAATGCTAGAAGAAGGAAAGGATGAGAAATGGCAAGTTTTAAGATGAAAGCAGGCTTATTAATATTGGTGTAGTCATTCCAGAAGGCAGAATGGAGGGGGTAGGCAGAGCTGTAGTGAGATAATCAAGTTGGAGGATAGGGTTGAAAGGGAATAGAATAGGAGACAGGGCAGTTGGAGAGGGGCACAGTTATTTTACATCAACAGCCTGGGGTTCAGAATCATTGGGAAGGGGAAAGTATGAGGTTTTGGGAGTATATTGAGTATCCTTGAGGAATGAGTACAAAAACAGGATCAGTGGTTGTAGAGAGTTTCATTGGAGGAGACAGGTGATTAGGCTGTTTGAGGTCCACCCTTCAGGTCCAGGTTTTGTGGCAAGTGATTATGTTGTGTCTTTTAAGTGCTCAGAATATCAGACTCAGGGGAAGTAGGTGTGGCCCCAGGATGTCTAACCAGGAGGCAGGAAGCAACAGAGTGGAAAAAGTCAACTGAAGAAACCCCAGGGTATGTATGAGTCCAGTCTATGAGATGATCTTAAGATCATTGTAGAAAGCTCTTTGATGAAGGCAGATGCTAAGAGTTGGGTAGCTAGAATTGGAGGGTCCTGGGAATGCCTTGGCCTAAAAATGGAAAATGGAATGGGTCAGGGTGCTGAGTGAATCATGAGGTAAGAATTGAGGTTGATAGTAGCTTGGTGCATTAGCTGTGCACTTCCTTTCTCTTTAGTTCTTTTCCAAAGCCACTTACTTCAGAGGTCAACAGTAATGAAAGTACCACTTGTTCTCCTTTGCTTGTCAGTTTCTTACTCTGTATAATCCCTAGATAGCTTTTATATGTTCCTTCTCATGGTATCACTTGTCTCAATGAAAAATTATCAGATGTGATATTGGTCTTAGGTTTGATTAGGTGGTATAAAATCTCCATTAAGTTTCAGTAATATGTTCCAGGAAGACAACATTTTCCTCTCATGTCTGATTAAT
>JAQQSZ010012040.1:0-12105 GCA_028646595.1 Phalanger gymnotis | reverse complement strand
CCATCTTCTCTCCTTCATTTCTTGCTGTTTTATGAAGTGATACTACTTATGTTCTTCCACATTCATCTTTAAGATTTTTACAAATGAACTTATATTAAAAACTAGTGTGGCCCTTAGTTATTGCAGTTAATGTAGCATAAATGGGAAAACCTTTCTGGAGCTTCAACTTGGGGATTCAGAATTCGATCTTTTTGACTCTGATTTCCATCATCAAATAATTAGTGAATGCTTTTATGAAATGCATTTTTTTAAAAAGTTCATTGGCTGACTTTTTGAAAATTAAGATGTGGGCTGTATAAATGCGTATAGAGTCTGCTGTGGTTTTTGATCCTGTCACATATGAGAAATTAAAAAAAACCCATCAGGTTAGTAATCATAGCAGAGAAGAACACCCATCAAGTAAAAATAGGATCCTGTTTATACTTCTTTTGAATATTTTACTTAATATGGGGGGAAGGAGGGAGGAAGCATTTACTAAATGATTACTATATGTCGGGCACTTTACAAATATTATCTCATTTGATTCTTATAACAACTTTGTATGATAGGTGCTATTATTATCTCCATTTCACAGTTAAGGAAACTAAGGCAGACAGATGTTAGCAGATTCACCCAGGGTCACAGAGGTACTAAATGTCTGAAGTGGATTTCAGCTAAGGTCATCCTCATTCCAGAACCTGCATTCTATTCACGGTGCTACCCAGGTGCACTAGGCTTCTCTTCATTAAAGTTCGTATCCATAAACAGAAGATATTGCATTGAATAGGAAGATATTACATTGAATTTCACAGTACAGTCTACACCCTTAAACTGTGCAAGGGCAGGAGTGTTAGCCATCTTGCTAGAGGGAGTCAGTAAAGGGAGTCAATAGCCAGAACAAAGCAAGAGCTTAGTAGGACTGCAACTCCACAAATGTTCAAATTTAATGATCCGTACTTCAGGTTCTCCATTTCTGAGTTCCAGCCTTCCCCATTTTCAAGACCTGATCTCCAATGGCAGACCACAAGGTATGTATTGACTTCTGGACTTGTTTTGGGAACCTGTAATCTGTCATGCCTCTTAATTGCTTATTGTTAAATGATCTTTGTGTTGAACTGGCTTTAGTTTGTGTCCCTGGATGCTATTTGCCTTCTAGCTTATCTTCTTAACCTTCCGTGAAGATTGTCTCCTGCTGATTAGAACTCTGACCTTCAACTTGAAGGGTCTAATTCAGCCATTTCTTATGTGATCTCTGTGGATATAATGTTTCACCTAAACCAATAATGATTATCTATCACAAAAGAAAAGTAAACCAAATTTGTGTGCTTGCTAATTGTTTTGTTCTCTCTTTGTCCCTGTCTCTCTGTCTCTGTCTGTCTCCATTTCTCTCTGACAAATATTGATTGGTTTTGGACTCTTATTATGAATATAAATACTACAAAAAACGGGTGAGTGGGGAATGGACTTTTGCCAACAGCTAAAAAGAGTGAGAAACAAAGCTTTAAGATTCTGACTGCTTGATGCTAAAATAAACAGCTAATTCAATCAATTCAGTTGGGGGAAAATCTCAAAACTGCAACATTTGCACAGAAAGAAATAGCAAGTTGACTTAATGGTTCCCTTTTCCGTAGACTTTCTGCACTGTACTTCCAAAGATAATCCAGTGGCTGTTTACACACTATTTCCAAGAATTGCCTGATATCTTGAAGGGAAACAATTGCTTATTTTATTAAATTTAATAAAATTGATTGGGAGTAGCTAGATGACACAGTGGATAGAGTTCCTGGCCTGGAGTCAGGAAGATCTGAGTCCAAATCTGGCCTCAGACATTTACTAGCTGTGTGACCCTGGGCAACTCATTTCACCCTGTTTGCCTCAGTTTCCTCACTTGTAAAATGAGCTGAAAAAGGAAGTGCCAAACCACTCCAATATCTCTGCCAAGAAAAATACACAAACTGGGTCATAGAATTGGACACTGCTGAAAATTATTGAAATCAGTCAAAACTGATTTTATGTATAGAATATGCCAGGTAATTTTCTCTTCTTTGAGTTCCTTTGTATAAAAGGAATAATTGGATTGAATACCTTATCGTAGCTGTTATATGAATAGATGTCTTATATATATTTCCGTATGGCATATTACATTAAACTGTAGTCATCCACTGAAGTATAACTTTATTTTTTCACTCACATAGAGGCAGAGTTGCACTGTGTTTAGAGAGATGAACTTGGAGTTCAGTAAGACCTGGGTTCAAATCCTGCCTCCCAAGCATACTGTGGTAACAATCCAGGATAAGTGACCATGATCCCTTTGTGTCTCAAAAATATTCCTGTAGACTAAGTCATACCATTAAGTTATTTTCTGTCTTGGTGAAAGGATTTCTCACACTCAGTGAAGTCTAATTACAGCCTTGATAGTGAGGTACAATTGTTTGAGAGTTTATTTGCCAACCAAATGAAACATTGCTACCCTCTGGCATAATACATTTAGAACTGGAAGAAGCGTTAGAAGTCATCTAGTGTAAGAGTTTTTAACCTTTTGAGTGTCATGGATGACTTTGGCAGTCTAGGGAAGCCTGCGGATACCTCCTCAGAATAATATGTATGTATATACATATATATAATTGAAGGATTTCAGTTAGAGTTAGTGAAACTAAAGATGTACATTTTTTTTGGCCACCTAGGTCTATGGATTCTGTGAAATCTGTCCCTGGACCTTCTGACTTCTTGAGGATCTGTGGACCCCATGTTAAGAACACCTGATTTAGTTTTCAACCCTCTCATTAAAGAGGTAGCTAGGTGGCACAGTGGATAGAACCCTGGGCTTTGAGTCAGAAAGACTTGTGTTCTAATTCTGTTTTAGTCTCTCATTGTGTCTGAGCTATGTGATTCTGTATGAGTCACATAACTTCTGTCTGCCTCAATTTCCTCATCTGTAAAGTTAAAATAATAAAAATAACAGCATCTAACTCCCAGTGCTGCTGTGAGGAAAAAAATGAGGTAATATTTGTCAAGTATTTTGCAAACCTTAAAGATGCTATATGAATGCTAGCTGTTATGGTTGTTGTTGCTGTTACACAGATGAGAACTGAGGCACAAAGAGTCTAAATGATTGGCTAATGGTCATGTAGATAGTAAATAGCAGGGTTGGGGAGCAAACCCATGTCCTCTCACTTTAGATACAATGTTGTTGACCCTGCACTGGATGTGAAGAAGAAAACCAACACCAGGCAGGAAAGGACTATGGCTTTCTACCTAATTTCATCTTATAACTTTTTCTCTAAGAATTTTTTTTAACTCATTCAAATCTCTCTCACATATGAAATTTGAGGAAGACCATCTTAGAGAGTGAGTGGTTAATAAAAGTCATCTAAAGCAAATCATTCCTATCTAGCACTTCTAGATATTCTAATTTTTTAATGGAGAAAATGCACTCCTAAATTAAATGTGCATAATAAGGAATCCTAATAATAAGAATAAAGTGGGCTATGTGAGAACGAATGTGGTGCAAGCAGAATGCATTTGATTTGCTAAGTATAAAAGCTGGCTTGAATCAGTAAGAAGCAGAGCAAGAAAAAAAAAGAAAAGAAAAGCCTCATAATGCTTATAAATTGTCCAAAATTGTATGAATTTTAAATATAAAAGTTGGCAGTGGCAAAAGCTAAAAGCCATTAGTAGAGATACTATTGTGCTCTGTACCACGAGCAACAAGTCACAATCTTATTGGAAAAACCCAAACTAGAGTTTTCTAAAATTTTGATAACTATACTTGAAACTTGTCTTGATGTTTACTACAATGCTAGCATTGTTAGACATGGCATGGCCTAATGCATATATGAATCATATTTGAAAAGAGCAATTAATTAACATGAATAGTCTTCTTCTGTGAAGGTCATTCATTGCAAAGTTCATCTTTATTTTTTTTCCTCCCAGCTGAACATTGGTAAAGGAGGCTTCAGTAAAAGCCATTAGTTGAAGAGACTTCAGGCTGTTTTCTCCTTGACATAGGGTCAGAGTTTTAAAGAGTCTTTTTCTCATGCCAAGAAGCCCTGGAAAAAAAATAATATTTAAACAAAGAGACACAGAGAGAGATTTCTTGTTCTCATTAGCTGCAAATCTTCCTTCCAGCTCCATTCATTTGGCTAATTCTTTTTCCAAATAGCAGCTCTCATCTACATATCACCACTGCATCTAGGGTTCAATTAGCTGGCATTAGGAGAGGACTTTCTTTTGAATCAGATTGATCAGGGAATTGTCTTTGGCTATTGGTTTGGCCAAATATTTTTCTAGGATGGGTTGGATATTTTTGGATTTCAAAAGGATGACTGAATGGTCACTAAAATGTTTTCCAGGGATAAGTGGAGAGTTTTGAGGGGTTTGATTCTCATCCTATTCTGCTCTCAAGGCAGTTTCAGATTATTTCATTATTTAGAATGTCCATTTTGGAACTGAGTGAGGTTTTAACTTAATGGTTGTATGACATTCCCTAAGAGAGTTCATAGGATCATAGGACATTCCACTGGGGAGGAACTTTGAGGTCGAGTCCAACAGTGATTTTATAGCTAAGGAAACTGACTGACTCACGTTCATATATGTAAATAAATAGGGGCAAGATTCAAATCCAAGTCCTAGTTCTCTGACTTTAAATCCAGTGCTCTCTTCATTAAACCATGATGTAAAGGAACCTCAACAAATGAAGAGGTTCTTAAGGATTAACAGAAACTCTATTCACCTGTGCCTCAGTTTCCCTAGCCTTTTTCTAGACTCAGCTCAAGTACTGCTTACTACCTTTGGTTTAAGAGCTTTCCTAATCCATTCAGCTGCTAATGTCTTCCTCTCTCAGAGTAATTTCCATCTACTCTGTACATATTTAACAGGAGTCCAGTGATTTACACCTCTCCTCATTAGACTGTAAGCTCCTGAATGGAAAGGACCATTTTTGCCTTTCTTTGCATCCCCTATACTTAGCAAGTCAAGTCAAGAAGCATTTATTAAGTTCCTGTTATGTACCAGGAACTGTGATAAATGCTGGGAATACAAAGAAAGGAAAAACAAAACAAAACAAAAACAAACCACTTTCTCCTCTCAAGGAGCTCACTATTTAATGGGACAGATAAAATGCAAACAACTACACAAACAAGATACATACAAGATAAATTGTAGATAATCCCAAAGTAAAGGCAATATGATTAAGGGAGTTTGTAGGCAGTGAGACGTAACTGAAATTTGAAAGAAGCCAGAGAATCCAGGAGGCAAAGATGAGGAAGAAGAGCAGTGTCTGGCACATGGTAAGTGGGGGATAAATGTTTATTGAATGACTGCATAAAACAAAACTAAAATGGCACTCTCTTATTTGCTTTTCATTGATTCTTGTTCCTTTTCTTAGTAGGGCAGGGAAAATGGAAATATCTTGTCCAACAACTAGTACGAGGCTTAATACCTCATATATGTGCCCTCTGGAATGGCACTGAAGTTTCAGAGCAATCTTCTTGTTCTGGCTGTGCCTGCAGGGGATGGTATGGTTGTTAAGTGGAAGGAGAAGTGGGCCATGCCTCAGAAGATCCAGTCCCAACCTTGGCATCAGACAAGTCACTTCATCTGATCAAAAGCTTCCTTATTTGTGAAACAGGAATAATTTCTGTCCTTCCTATTTCTCAGGGTTGCTGATAGAATGCAGTAAGATAATATATAAACATGTGTTTGAGAAGGTATAGAAAGTGTTATTTTTATATGACTCATAGCTGGTTGAAAAGCAATACATATAATCAAAATAGCCAGTCACATAGTTGGCTATTTTGACACCATGATTCTAAATAACCAGTGTTACTTTTTTTTAATCGTTGAATGGACCAATTATTCAATTAAAGCAAAAAAATTCATAGTGTCTTGCACCTAATAGGACAGACATTTGCATTTATGATTTTATTGACATGTGAAACTTGCAGATAAGGAAATTCCTGCTATCATGGCTCATGTCTGAGACATAGTCTTAGAGAAAAGCCTGGAGACCTGACTAGGGTCACATAGTGTGTGTCAGTCTGATCTAGGTCTTCTCAAATTTGAGATCAGCTCTCTGTCTACTACTCCACATTGTCCCTCTGAGGCACATAGTAGATACTGAAGAAATGTTTGCTGAATCAATAAAACTGTCTGTTTAGTAATTTATAGCTGGAACAATCAGTTTCTTGATTGAATTCTTCACTCTTTTGCCAATGCTATGCTCTGTACATAGAGCCTCAATCAACTGTACCAACAATCTGTGGTAAAAATAGTCAGTGATGTTTTTACCAGGGATACTTGATGATAGTCATGCAGGCCGGCCTCATCCACACTGACAGTCCCCTGGTGAGGGAGTGGGGATAGAGGTGGGAAACAGGGTTGGAGGCAGGGAAAGTGTTTCAGTAGATTTTGTCTTTTTTTCCTGGCACTCCAATCCATGAATGGATTTGTTGTGTTAGAACCCACCATTTCTTTACTAAACACACTTGCTGTGATACCTGTGATGGAGCCATCTGGTTTTATCATTAAGAAATCAAGTCCAAATAATATTAACTGCTATTTATAATGCACTTTTAATTTTATGAAGTCTAATCACAGCAACCCAGTGAGATGGGTAGTGCACGATTATCTTAGTTTTACAGATAATGAAGCAGAATTAGACACGGTCACATTTATAAAAAGTGTTGGAATTAGACTCTGAGCTCAAGTCTCTAAGTCCTTAGAGACTGGACTCCAAGTCCAAGGCTCTTCTGCTCCACCAAAACAAAACAATATGCTCCACTCATCCCTCTATGGGATGTTGCTTTTATATAGAAGTGTGCCCATGAAGGAAAGACCTGGTGTAAAAGGAGATAAAAAAGAAAGAGGAGGAAGAGGAGAAAGAGGAAGGAAGAGAATAAGGAGAGAAAAGAAGGTGGATGAGAAAGGAGAAAGGAAGAAAAACAGGAAGAGAAGGAAGAGGAATAAGAGGAGGCATAGTAGAAGGAAGGAAGGTCACTCATCCCATCCTGCATCAGCTGACACATTGTTGTTCAGTTGTTTCAGTTGTGTTCAACTCTTCTTGATTTTATTTGGGGTTTTCTTGGCAAAGATAATTAAGTGATTTGCCATTTCTTTCTCCAGCTCATTTTACAGATGAGGAAACTGAGGCAAAGAGGGTGAAGTGAGTTGCCCAGGGTCACACAGTTAGTAAGAGTCTGAGGCCAGATTTGAACTCAGGAAGATGAGTCTACCAGGCCTCTTATTCTATCTACTGTGCCACCTCCCTGCCCATCTTCTGCATGCCTGATTTCTATGGAATAAGATGCTAGATAACTCTTGGCCTACCCTACCCCTTGTTTTCATGACTCCTTTTTTTGTGTTGTTTCCCCCCACCCATTAGATTATAAACTCTTTGAGGGCAAGGGTTGCCATTTTTATTATAAATTATGCCCCCAGAGAGCATTAGTACAGTGCCTGGCACATAGTAGGCACTTATTGGATTGAATTGGATTGGAAGAAAAAGGGGTTAATAAAAAGATGAGGAGAGGAAGGACGAAGCAGAGCAGAAGGAGAAAGAACTGTTAAGGGTTCAGAGGCTATAGAACAGGAAGTTTAGTCAGATGAGAGTAGCAAAGCTATTGTAGTACATTTTCCTATTTAGGAGGTTGAATGTTTCACGGTTTACTTGGCTGTCAGATTGTCTTACATTTTTATTTGTGAACATACATGGTGATCATCTTTAAGACAAAAAAAATTCAATGGCAGGTCCCTTGATGCTCTTTTTGGGAACAGATGTCTGCACAATATCTGGACTTTCATTTCCTACCATTTGGATGCCATAAATTGTATGAAGCCATTTTCTTTATCCATTCTTCCTTTCCTACACACAGCTTGTTAAAGCTGAGTTAGTGGAGAAAGGCTAAGATGAGGAAAAAATGTATTTAGAGGTCATGGAAACAGATTAGTAACCTGTATTGATGCCATCACCCCGGTCCATTTGAGAACCAAATCTGACAGTATATCAACTCAACACAAAAAGTGTATATGTGTTTGTGTGTGTGTGCTTTAAGTTGGTAATCAATACTGAGTAGGTAAGTGTGGACCTATCAGTTTTAGAGAATCACATACTAGTAGACTGTATATGGGAGTGGGGCATGTCAGTTTGGGATTGGAGGAGAGACAAAAAGCCTGTGGCAATACACTAACTGGTATGGCTGATTTTTTTTTTAAATCACAACACCTCAGAGTTGGGAGGGATTTTAGAGGTGATAGAGTCCAGGTTTGCATCCAATGAGAAACATCTCTGGCAAATCTTGCCTCAACTTGAATACTTTCAGTGATCAAGGGCTTATTACATCATGAGGTATCCTAGTTCCTTCGCTGAAAAACTCTGATTGTTAGGGAGGTTTTCAGTAAAACGCAAGAAGTGGTGTAGTGAGCAATTGCTTAATTTAGTCAAATAGCGGAGTCAGTTGATTTGTGGTCTTCATGACACTAAATATGGATCCTGACTTAGTTTTTCATCATTCAACTAGATGTTTCAGCATCTTGAAGATATAGTCTCTATTGTGATAGAAGGACATGAATTGTATAAACAGGGACACTTCTTTGTGTGGACATCTGTTTCTTGAGTTTGGGCCTGGGGAAGTAGGGGAGAAAAGGTTGCTGAGGAAGGATGACCTTGCAATCAAATCAGGAAAATGTTCTCCAGTTCTCTGGTCTGTCTCTGGAAGCACTCAGCTCATCAATTAAGTTTCCAAGCAAGCTGATTTTGTGTCCAATTCAAGTTGAAAATAGTACATCTGAAGCCAACATCCTCAGTAACTAATGACTCTTAGACTTTTTCTCCATTATGTCTGTTTTAGGGAAAGCTTACATATCTATAAAATCCGGATTTTTTTTTTAAAAAAAACCACCAAATCAACAAACATTTATCAAGTATTTTTAGTATTGCTTTGGTCTTGTACAAATCATTTAATCTCTCTGGGATCCCATTTTCTCATGTGTAATATAAGAAAGCTGTATTAGATAATCTTTAAGGTACCTTCTAATTCTACTATTCTGTGATTCATTGCATTCAGCATTGAAACATAAAAAAATATATAAGAAGTTGGCTTTAAGAAGCCTTTTGTCAATCCTCATTCTCATTGACCTCTCTGTAGCCTTTGACACTATTGCTCACCCTCTCCTCCTTGATCCTCTCTTCTCTCTGGTTTTTCAGGGTACCACTGTCTCCTGGTTCTCCTCCTACCTATCTGGCCACTCTGCCTCAATTTTCTGTCCTCTTGTAGATCACACCCTATAACTGTTGGTATCTTTCCTAAGGCCTCTTATCTTATCCCTCTGTTCTAGATTTAGTGATCTCATCAGCTCTCATGGATTTAATGACCACTTCTACACTGACGATTCTCAGAACTACCTATCCTACCTCAAACTCTATACTGACCTCCAGTTTTGCATCTCCAACTGCCTTTCAGATATCTCCAACTGGATTTCCAGTAGATATCTTAAATTCAACACATCTAAAGCCCAAACTCATTATATTTCCCTCTATATCCTAGGTGGCACAGTGGGTAGAGCTCCCAGCCTGGAGTCAATAAGACCTGAATTCAAATTTGGCCTCAGATGCTGTGTGACCCTGGTCAAGTCATTTCTTCTGTTTGTCTCAAGTTTCTCATCTGTAAAATGGGGATAATATAACAATAGCACCTACCTCCCAGGGTTGTAGTGAGAATCAAATGAGATAATCATTGTAAAGTATTCAGCCCAGTGACTGGCACGTGGTAAGTGCTATATAAATGTAAGCCATTGTTAATCCCTTTCCCCACCTCAACCTTCCCTGTTATTGTAGAGGGCATCACCACCTTCCCAGTCCTTCAGGCTCAGAACCTAGGAGTCATCTACCACCCCTGTATTCAAACTGATCTGTCCCCAAGGTCTGTCAATTTCACCTTTGCAACATCTCTTGATTATGCCCCATTCTCTCCTCCAAGACTGCCACTACTCTAGTGCAGGCCCTCATCACCTCACACCTGGATTATTGCAGTGGCCTGCTGGTGGTCCCACCTGCCTCTAGTCTCTCCCCACTGCAGGCCAACCTCTATTCCTCCACTAAAGTAAGTTTCTTGAAGCACAAGTTAGACCATGTCACCCCACTACTCGATAAACTCCAGTGGCTCCCAATCACCTCCAGAATCAAATACAAAATCCTCTGCTTGGCATTCATAGCCCTTCATAACCTAGTTCCCTTATACCTCTTCCGTCTTCTTATACTTTACTCCCTGACACGTACCCTATGATCCAGTGACACTGACCTCATGGCTGTTCCACAAACAAGACACACTTTATCTCTCCCAGGTGCTTTCTCTGACTGTCCACCATGCCTAGAATGCTCCTTCTCCATATCTCTGCCTTCCCTGGTTTCTTTTAAGTCCCAACTAAAATCCCATCTTCTTTAGGAATCCTTTCCCAAAACCCCTTAATTCTAGTGCCTTCCCTCTGCTAATTATTTCCCGTTTATCCTGAACATAGCTTGTTTGTATATATCAGTTTGTTTGTTGTCTCCCCCATTACCAGATTCTTGAGTGTAAGAACCGTCTTTTGCTTTTTTTTTTTCTGTATTTCCAGCACTTAGCATAGTGCCTGGTACATAGCTGGAGATTAATAAATTTCTATTGATTGAAATATAGATGGCACAGTAAAACTTTTGCGCAAAACCAGGCTGCATATAAACCCAGTGTTAAAGTCCAGGGTACATAAGAATTAAGGACTTGCTGAATTGGGGATCACTTTCTGAAGAGCATGCATTAGAGCTGAACTAGGTAAAAATTTGATAGTTGATCCAGTCCAATCTGAGAAGCATTTATTAAAGACCTATCTTATGGAAGGTATTAAGTCAGGTGCTAGTGACACAGAGACAAAATTAAAAACATTTCCTGCCCTCAAGGATCTTACACTCAACTTAGGGTTGAGGTGGGGAATGCAAGACATGAAAAACTAAGTACCGGATAGGGATTGGGCCTGGACCTGTGATTCCATTGGTATAGAGAGGGAAATTGTTTCTGTCAATGCAGGTTACCACCTTCTCTGCAGCCTATGGTCATAGAGAGTTGCCTAGAACACAGAGATTATGTGACTTGGCCAGATTCACACAGTCAGTATTATTGCATATGTTGGAGATGGCATTTGAACCCAGGTCTTCTCAGCTCCGAGGCCAGCTCATTGTTCACTATGCCATATCACTTAATGGTAATTTGAGGAGGCAAAGAACAGTAATAATAAGGTAAGGCAGGAGCTGAACCTCAAAGGAAGCTGGGGATTTTTAGATATCCAAGGGAAGAGTATGTACATTCTAGAAGTGAGGAATATCTGGGACCAAAGTCAACAGGAAGATGGAATGCCAAATTTGGGCAATAGCGAGCAGATCACCTACACTGAAACACAGCAGTCTGAAGCAAGGAGCATTGTCTTCAAAGTAAGGGTGGAGCCATATTGCGATGGGCTTTATGTGCCAAGATGAGGAGTTGGCACTTTGTCCTAGATGCGGGAGGAAACCCTCAAGGTTCTTGTGCAAAGGTTAACGTGATGAACATCTTTTGGGAAGATTATTTTAGCAAATGTATGGGGAATGGATTGGAGAGGGGAGAGTCTGTAGGGCAGAGTACAAATAGGAATTTAATGTAATGCTCCAGGCAGGTAATGAGAGCCTGAACCAGGTGACCTTGTGAATGTAGAGAAGGGAATAGATGCAACATATATTGAGGAGGAAAAATTGACAAGACTGGGCAATTGAATGGACATGGCCTTTGAGGAAGAGGGAAGAATTGGCACTGAGGAAGAGAAACTGGGTGATTGAAAGGATGGTGGTACCCTCAAGTGTGATAGAAAACTTTGCAAGAGGAGAAGTTAATGGAGAAGTCAAGAAGTTCCATTTTGGATATGTTTGGTTTGAAATGTCTAAGCAACATCTAGAGACAGAGGAGGGTAGGAGGGGAAGGACAGAAAAAGGGCAGGAGACGGAAGGGGGAAGGGAAGGAGAGAGCGAGAGAGAGAGGGAAGGGGAGAGAGAGAGAGAGAGAGAGAGAGAGAGAGAGAGAGAGAGAGAGAGAGAGAGAGAGAGAGAGAGAGAGAGAGAGAGAGAGAGAG
>JAQQSZ010012039.1:0-12105 GCA_028646595.1 Phalanger gymnotis | reverse complement strand
CAAAGATTAGGAGGGAAGCAGAAAATTGGGAATCTTTATAGCCAGTGTCTCTGATAAAGGCTTCATCTCTAAAATATACAGAGAACTGAGCCAAATATATAGGAATACAAGTCATTCCCCAATTGAGAAATAGTCAAAAGATATGAACAGACAGTTTTCAGAAGAAGAAATTAAAGATATCTATAGGCATATGAAAAAATGTTCAAAATCACTACTGATTAGAAAAATGCAAATCAAAACAACTCTTAGGTACCACATCTCTCCTGTCAGATTGGCTAAAATGACAAAATATGAAAATGATAAATGCTGGAGAGGATGTGGGAAAATTAGAATATTGTTACATTGCTGGTGGAATTGTGAACTGATCCAGCCATTCTGGAGAGCAATTTGGAACTATGCGCAAAGGGATATAAAAATGCTCATACTCTTTGACCCAGCAATACCATTTCTAGGGTTGTATTCCAAAGAGATCACCCAAGTGGGAAAAGAACCTATATGTACTAAAATATTTATAGCAGCTCTTTTTGTAGTAGCAAAGAATCGGAAATCAAGGAGATGCCCATCAATTGGGGAATGGCTGAACAAGTTGTGGTACATGAAGGTAATGGAACACTATTGTGCTATAAGAAATGGGGATGATACTGACTTCATAACAACCTGGAAAAACCTACACAATATAATGCTGAGTGAGTGGAGCAGAACCAGGAGAATGTTATACACAACCACAGATATATGGATTCTGTGACGACTAACCCTGATAGATTTTGCTCTTCTCAGAAACACAAGGTTTAAAGACAACTCCAAAGGACTCACGATGGAGAATGCTATCTACATCCAGAGAAAGAACTACAAAGTATGAATGCAGATTGAGGCACACTTTTTGCTTGCCTTTTTTTTCATTTTTTGTTCTCTCTTTTGTTTTTGGTTTTGGTGGGGTTTTTTTTGTTCTGTTTCTTATTTCTCATGATTCATTCCATTGGTTATAATTCTTCTTCACCACTTGACTAGTGTGTAAATAAGTTCGACTTGAAGTTATATGTAGAAGATATATCAGATTACATGCCATCTTGGAGAGGGAGGAGGTGAGGGGGGAAGAAAATCTGGAACTCAAAATTATGTAAATCCAAGTGTTGTAAGCTAAAAATAAAAAAAAGTAAAAAAAAGAAATGCATACTATGACCTATCATATTTACTTTTTCATAATTCATATGAAAACAAATCCACCTTAAATAGTCTCATGTTAAAACTTAAAGTCCCATGGATATGTTAGGAAGAGAATTGTGTCTTGAAAGCCTTCAATGAATATTATCATTAAAAATGTTATTATTTTCAACCTCTAGGGCCTCTACTGCAATTTCTGTGTTGTTTGATACAGTGAAAGGTGACAGTCTAATGAAATATCACAAGATTTTTCTGGGCATTGTAGCACCATGACATAATGCTCAGAGCCAAAAGAAGCAAGAATAAACCAAAGCAGTTATTGGAAGGCACACTTGAACTAAGTATTAGCGTTGAGATATCAGAAAGATGGATGAGTGGAAAGAAAAGAGAAAGGGATGGGAGAGATTAACTATTGTCCTTTGTATAGATGTTTCAATAGAACATACCAACATTAAAAGTACATTTGTATAGACATTATATTGTATAACAAATGAATTCAATAATTGTTTCATAAGTTGTAGTATATTGTATAAGGTTGAAGAATCAGAGAGAAATCAAAGTCATATTTAAAATAGAATGATTTTTGTTTTGACAACTAAGTGATTAAGTTCCTCCCTTAAAATCTACAGCAGAATTAATTAAGGGTGGGAAAAACTCTGAATTCCCTAGCTCTAAATTAGAAAATCCAATTTTATCAGTCCATCAAGTAATCAGAAATAATTTATTAAATGTTTTTATAAATAAAACAATATTTTGTGCATTATAGAGGGAAAAAAAACAAACAAAAAAGTATGAAGCATAGTCCCTTATCTCAGAAAATTTACACTCAAATTCGGAAGATAAGATTACTAGACATGAATGAATTGGAGATCAATTTCAGCAGCATTTAATGGCACAGTAGTTATATCTCACTTCAACTAAGGATTTGGTAACCACCTACTATGTGTGAGGAACTATGATAGGTGCTGGGGATACAAATATACAAAATGACTCTTTTTTTGCTGGCAAAGACAAAGCTAGGTGATGCAGTGGATAAAACCCTAGTCCTGGAGTCAAGAAGACCTTCGTTTAAATCCAGCTTCAGACACTTCCTAGCTGTGTGACCCTAAGTAAGTTACTTTACCTCTACCTCAATTTCTTCATGAGTAAAATAGGAATAAAAGTATTTACTTCTCAATGTTGTTGTGAGGATAAAATGAAATAATATTTGTGAAGTACTTAGCACAGTGCCTGACACATAGTAGGAACATAATGCTTGATTTCTCCCTCTCTCTCTTCTTTCTTCCCTCCCTTACTTTTTCCTTCTCTCCTTTTCTTTCTTCTTTTCTTCCTTCCTTCTTCCTCTTCTCCTTCCTTCCTTCCTTTTCCTCCATTCTTTCCTTTCCCCAATCTTCCCTCTTTATTTTACTTCCTTCCTTTTTTCTTCCTCCATTCCTTCATTTTTCTTCTATCATCTTTTCCTTCTTTTCTTCCTTTCTTGCTTCTTTCCTTCATTCCTCTCTTCTTTCCTTCCTCTTTTCCTTCCTTCCTTCTAAAAGAATATAATCTAATGGAAGTAGAAGGGAAAGATATTAGTCATATAGAGAGTTAATTGACAGATTAATAATAGATACCTAAGTAGGCAGCAAGGTAGGTGGGACAAAAGAAATATTAATAGAGTCAAGTCAAGAAATATTAATTAAGCACATACTGTGTGATAGCAGGCATTGTGTTATGTTCTGGGGATATAAAGAAATTAAAAAAAATAATCCCTGCTCTCAGGGGCTCACAGGCTAATAGGGAAAACAACATGAAAACAAGTATATACAAACAAAATATATACAAGATAAATCAGAGGTCATGTCAGAAAGGGGGGAAAGATACTAACAGGAACTAGTAAAGACATTTTATACAAAGTAGAAAACTAACTGAGCATCAAAGTCAAGGAAGTAAGCCAGGAGGTTGAAATGAGGAAGGAGTTTCAAGTATGTGGGGCAGACAGTAAAAATATCTAGAGCAGAGAGATGGGGTATCGTAGCCTAGGGGAATGGTAAAGAGTCCAGTGTCACTTAGTAGCAGAATATGTGGACAGGAATATGGTAGAGAAGTAGGAAAGAAACTAAGCAGATGGTGGGACTTATCCAGGAAAAAAAAAATTGGTGGTAGAATAAGGGCTTGAGAGAGGACAGTGGAGAGATTAACTGCTTCACCAAAAGATCAACATGGAAAAGGATGAAAGTGTAGCCAGTACAAAAATGATGGAGAGAACTGAGGGGGTGTTAGGATTAGAGGTAACAGTGAGTACAAAGAACAGGATCAGAGGATGCAAGGCAGAGGACAATATAGGATGACAATAGGACATGATCAGATAAAGGCATTCTGGATTTCACCAACATGGAAATGGAATGTTTGTGGGTGATATTAAAATCAAGAGTAGGCTCATCTCTGTGTATAGTTGAGGTGGGGTAGAAGAACAGCTACTGGAAATAGATAAAGTGAGAAATTGGTAAATTAGTGTCCAAGGAAATATCAGTATGTGTACTGAAGCCCCTTACTATGAGGGCAGGAGTTGAGGAATAGAAAAAGATAGACTGTGAATTCAATGAGATAGAAAGGAGAGTTTCCTAGAGGTTGGTAGACCATAGCCATCAGAATCTGGATTGTTGGTAAATATTGATTGAAGGAACCCCAATAAAAGAGAAGTTACTGAGTGATGGCAATAGACAGCGAGCCTTGAAGTCTGAAGGAGTATTTTTATTCCTCCACCACAATTAGTGAGTCAGGACATACATGCCCAAGTACAACGAGGGGAAACTATACAGGTGGCCAAGGAACCTATGTCATCAGAAGGGGCTTAGATGGCAGTGAATGCAAGAAGATAGAAATAGAAATAGATATACTAGACCTGTATTTTTAATGTTAATATTTTTCAAGGTAGTATTTTTGATGTAGTGTCACAGAATACCACAGTCTCCAAGTAATCAAGATCTTGGACCTAGGTAGGCTACATATCATAAACATGAAAAGGAAAAGGAGGTGGTCATTTCCCCAGTCAATCCTTTCCCTTCCCAAGGAATTCTTGAAGAGGTCTAGAGGTGATGTTTCTTCTTACTCATCCATTTTTCAAGGAAAGTGAGAGGATGGCAAGAATGCATATGCAATTGATATAGCAGATGCTGTTCTGTATGAAATAAAACACTTTTCCAGAATGCAGTGGGCCAATAGTATGTGAAATTAAGCAGTAATCACTGGTAGCTAGGAAAGTACAAACTACATGGAAAAAGGGGGAAAAGAATAAGGGACATGATATGCACCAAAAAGTGTTTTGTGTTAGGGACCAGTCTGGAAGTCAATGAATGAACAGGACTGACAAGAGATGGAGTGCTATGCTTGCTGTAAGTGGAATGAAAGATTATAGTGTTGTGGGAACAGTGAAGCCATAGACAAAAGCAGAGTTTGGTGCTAGTTGCTAGCGACATGCACAATTTCAGAGGGAGGAAGAGAGTGGCAGATGTGGCAACAGATGAAATAGAAGCCCTTCATCACCCTGTTACATTATAGAACTTTCATATACTATACATAACAATTGACCTCACTTGTTGGCTTTGGGGTTTAGTTCTGCAAGGAACATCCTGGCTCTTTGAGAGAGGAACAGAATGCAAGAGGTCTGCTTCAGTATACCTACAATTTGCTAGAGATTCACTCTCTCAATCTAATTCTCTCCTTCACTCCCTTTTCTTCTTCATCCTTGAAAGAGCAAGCTATTTGATATAGGTTATACATGTGCAATCATGCAAAACATAATTCCATATTCATCATGTTCTGAAAGAAAACAGATCAAAACAAAACAAAAAATAAAGTGAAAAACAGTATACTTTGATCTGCATTCAGACTCCACCAGTTCTTTCTTTGGAGGTGGGTAGTATTCTTCATCACGAGTTCTTTGGTATTGTCTTGCATTATTATATTGTTGAGAATAGCTAAGTCAGTCATAGTCGATCATACTACAATATTGCTGTTATTGTGTATAATGTCCTGCTTCTGCTCACTTCATTCTGTATCAGTTCCTATACATCTCTCTAGGTTTTTCTGAAAGTATCCTGTTCATCATTTCTTAGAGTGCAGTAGTACTCCATTACAATCACATGCTACAACTTGTTCAGCCATTCCTCAATTGACATGCATGCCCTCAATTTCCAATTCTTAGCCAACAAAGAGAGCTGCTATAAATATTTTTATATTGTCTTTTTTTTATCTTTTTATGATATAGACCTAGTAGTGGTATTGCTGGGTCAGAAGGGTATGTACAGCTATATAGTCCTTAGGGCATAGTTCTAAATTGTTCTCCAGAATGGTTGGATTAGTTTACAATACACAGCAATGCATTAGTTTCCAAATTTTCCCACATCCCTCCAACATTTAGCATTTTACTTTTCTGCCATATTAGCCAATCTGATAGGTGTGAGGTAGTACCTCAGAGTTACTTTGCTTTTCATTTCTCTAATCAGTAGTAATTTAGAGCATTTTTTCATATGACTATAGATAGCTTTGATTTCTTCATCTGAAAACTGTCTAGTCATATACTTTGACTGTTTATCAATTGGGCAATGACTTATATTCTTATAAATTTGACTTAAGTTCTCTATATTTTCAAGAAATGAGGCCTTTATCGAAGACACTTGCTGTAGAAATTGTTTCCCAGCTTTCTGCTTTCTTTCTAATCTTGGCTGTACTGCTTTCATTTGTGTAAAACTTTTTTAATTTAATTAATCAAAATTGTCCATTTTGTACCTCAAAATGCTCCCTATCTCTTGGTTAGTCATAAATTCTTCTGTCATCCATAGATCTGACAGGTAAACTATTCCATGCTTTTCTAATTTCCTGATGGTATTGTCCTTTATGTTTAAATCATCTACCCATTTTGTCCTCATCTTGGTATGTGGTGTGAGATATTGCTGTAGGTATAGTTTCTGCCAAAAAGCTTTCCAGTTTTCCCAACAGTTTTTGTTAAATATTGAGTTCTTGTTTTCAAAGCTTGGATTTTGGGGTTTGTCAAACATTAGTATACTATGGTACTTTACTACTCTATATTATATGCCTAATGTATTCCACTGATCTACCACTCTATTTCTTAGCTCATGCATGAACACAAGCACTCTTTTCCACCCTGGAATTGTGACCAGGGTCCTTGTTTCTTCTTGTCCTCTTCTTCACCTTGAGACTTCAACCCAGAACTGTGTTTGGGCAATGCAACAGAGTCCTGCACCCAAAGGATCTCCTGTAAACTCCTTCTTCTGAACCCTCCTTCTCTGGGCTGAGAGCTCTGGAAGCTACTGCCTGTCTGGATGCTGATTCAGTCACCCCCAAAGCTTGCTGCTAGTTTGCTCAGGTGTGACTTGGGCTGGACTGCACTTTAATCTCACCATAGTGAGACAGAACCCTGTCCTTTTGTTGGTCTTGCCACTCCCAAATACACTTTTAAAGTCTTGGTTTAATGTTGTTTGGAAGGGAATTCAGGAAAGCTCAGAAGAGTCCCTTCTTTTAACACTATCCAATGTGCTCATTATATTTACCCAAAAAAAGGCATTCATGGATTCTAAAGAGGATTAACTGCCTGATATGCTGACATTTCTTAGACCATAATCTGTTTTGCTATTTATGAAAGCTTAAAGAAACAGCTAAAAGAGGTCCCATTAACCTCTTCTGCAAATAGAACTGAGAGAAGCAGAAACTCCATTAACTTTTTTGGACTTATGGCTGCTGCTGCTGCTGCTGCAATTTCCAAGATGTGTGCCTTCTGTATTGTTTATCCACATAAAGTAATAAGGACACTACTTTGAGAAGAGGACACCAAGTATGAGGCTTTCATTCAGATAGCTTGCGGGAAGCCCAAGAAGAAGAGGAATCTTTCACAAAGATCATATGCTAGGACAAGGTGGGATTTATACCTGGAATTTATGCATCCTCCTCAATGAGTCAATACTATTCTTTTATGCTTGCATAATGGCCTAGGGCAGCTGAGTGGTGCAGGGAATAGAATATGAACATGGAGTCAGGAAGACTTCTCTTTCTGAGTTCAAATCTGAGCTAAAATACTTAACAGCAGTGTGACTCTGGGCAAGTCACATAACCCTTTTTGCCTCAGTTCCTCAGCTGTAAAATGAGATGGAGAAGAAAACAGCAAACCATTCCAGTGTCTTGGCCAAGAAAACCCCAAATGAGGTAATAAAGAGTCAGACAAAACAGAACAGTACAGTATAGAATATAGTGAATACAGATATTCAGCACAATTTCAATAGCTACAGATTATGACAGAATAAATTTATTTCCTTCTCTGCCCAGTTTAAAGACTACTAGATCAGGGGAATTCTATGACTGTGGTTTACTGAGTTTTAAATGCAGCATTTGGCAAGGCTTATCACATTTTTTTTTAAAGAGTGAAATATGTGGGCTAGATGATAGGGTAATTAGGTAGCTGGTGAACTAGTTGAATGTCTAATCCCAAAGAGAACCTGTTGGGTATCACTGTGGAAGAAGGCTAATGATAGACTTTCCCAGAGGCCCATGTTTGGCCCTGTTGTCTCTAACATTTTATCAATGACTTGTATAAGGGAATGTTTACATAGCTATCAATAATCAGTTAAGTAAAAACACTAGTTAGTGGGAACCAAGCTGTCAATGCAGAACAATACCCCAAACGACATCATATAAGTGAAAAGTGATTTGATAACATAAGCTATTATTGTCGTTGTTCCTACCATTAGACCACTGGCAATATTAATTGAACTATACTGATGTTAGGGTCAGCTAGGGGGTGCAGTGAGTCGAGCACTGACCCTGGAGTCAGGAGGACCTGAGTTCAAATGCAGCCTCAGACACTTGACACATGTACTAGCTGTGTGACCTTGGGCAAGTGACTTAACCCCAATTGCCCTGCCAAAAAAAAAAAAACAACAACAACAACAAAAAGAGGAATATATTGATCTTTTCAGTATTTTCATTAATTCCCCAGCCTCAAAAAGACATCTTTTTCATTAAACATAAGACTTTTAAAAGCTTTTCTGGGTGTTCTTTACTTTACTCAGGGGCCCAAATCTGTTGTCTTAGCAGAAATTACTTCCAATTTTATAATGGAAAGCAAGAAAAAAAATGTATCTGAGTCCCTTGTAGATGTTTGCTGCTAGGAACATACTTCATCTCACTCAGTGAGAAATAGATAAAATTGAATCTCCAAGCCATAACGGAAATGTAATTACTTCAATTATCTTTTTCCAATGATTTCTTCTCCCTTTTACCTCCTTTACTTTTTTATTCTCCATGATATTTCCCTTGTTATTCACTAGTTTCAGTTGTTTCTGACTCTTCTTGGCCTCATTTAGGGTTTTCTTGGTAAAGATCCTGAAGTGGTTTGCCATTTCCTTCGCCAGCTCATTTTACAGATGAGGAAACTAAGGCAAACAGGGTTAAGTGACTTGCCCAGCTAATAAGTGTCTAAGGCCAGATTTGAACTCAGGAAAATGAGTGTTCCTGACTCCCGGCTTGGCACTCTAACCATTATTCCACCTAGATGCCCTGATATTTCCCTACCAACTTCTATTTAGTAGTCTATTACTTCAGCACACACTAGGGAGGAGGGACAGAGATTGAACACAATATTTCAAATGCTGAGCTGTTTTTCTTCCAGGGTGGAGATGTGTTTCCTGTTATTGCTAAGAAGAAACTAATAAATAATAATAAGAATAGGAAAATAAATAAAATATAAATAAATCAAATAAATAATTGCCAAAATGGTAAAGAAAATAAAAAGAAAAAAATAAGACGAGTAAAAGCAAAACACACAGCATTCAGCCAAAAAAAGCCAAAATACATGCTGAAAACTCTTGTAATAGGTTCACGTTGAGGAACTGTGAGGTTACTTAAGAAGGTAAGGAATGGTAGCTCTAGGTATGTTATGACATTTGATTTTTCATTTTTGTCGCAACGTAAAGACACGGAACACAGAACAGACAATCATTACTCTAAGCAAGAAAAAGATCAGAAAAGGGCATACAATCTATACCAATCATCTTTAATTTGACTCCTAGCATCCTTTCTGAAAACTACAGTAATGAGTAAATACATGAAAATATATTTATTGTTTATTGTATTGCTTGTAGTGTCAGAGACATAATAAACGTTGGGGAAGCAATTATTAAAAGCAAGATAGACCTTATCCTCAACTAGCTTGAATTAGAATAAGATCAAAAATAGGGAGGCCACATGGCCACCAGGAAGACATGATTTATTTGAGGAAATTACTGGGATAGTAAGTGGAATCATATGACAACTGATTGATACTTCCTCTTGAGGAATAGTTGTGTTGATTTGATTACAGTTCTCCTGGTTTGAGAGGTGTGTAGCATGGGTAGACAGTGACATGGCATGAAGATGTCCACAGGGCAGTGTGATGAGCAAACTATCTGAAGCTGTCTTGTGTGAAACATTATGAAAAGGCAAGTTTTAACTCTTAAACCCTGGGTAATAGTATTTAGGGACACCGCTAGTTAGATGCTGCTGTCAGAAATGTAAATAGGAGGCCATCAGAGAAAAGAAAGTGTCAATATAGGAACAGACCACATGGGAATCTGGAGGCTAATCTTCCAGGAAGGAATTCATGGGGTTTACTGACCAGAGTATGGGCCTTTTAAGTTGCATAGGAAAGGTGGAGCTTAATGTCGCTTTCCTTCCTGCCTCCTGTCTGTATAACATGATGCTCACTTGAAGCTTGATCAAAGCTATTCAAAGTAAACTTGGCAGCCAGCAGACTGAATGACCAGAAGAATATGACAGTGAATCTCAAGAGATATAAGGGATTTACATCATTTTGAATCATTCCAAATGTGGTTGAAGCCAGACAAAGTGGAAACAAAATAGTTCCTTTGCTGCTAACCTTCAATACAAAAGTAAGTGTGATCAAAAAGAGTGGATCAGTGTTAGCAATTCTGTGGCTATAGTGTTCATCTGTCAAAATTGAATGTACCTTTTCATTACTCATCTAAAATCCCCCTTATTTTTGTTGAGAAAAATGCAAGCTTCCTAGTTTTAGTAGAGTTTTTAGGACTACTGTGTAAAGTGATGAAAGACCACTTATGAAGGAAGTGAGTGAACCACTGCTACAGGAAGAAAATCCAGAACAAATTTCTAACTTGACAAAGTTCTGAAGGACATCTTTACAAAGGTAAAGAGCACACGGTGCTAATAATAGCTTGTATGCTAGATGGTAGCTACTTGGGAAAGTTGTCTGTTACAATTAAATTGGCTGACCTATGAGAGGTGAAAATCTAGGCATATCTCACTGATTTCATTACAGTTAACAAGAGCACAGGGCAAAGACTTTATGAAACCATCCTTTCAATTCTTGAGAAATATAAAATCAACATTCACGACAGTTAAGGCTAAGGGTATGAAAATAATGCTAAGATGGAAGGGTAGAAAAGGGTAAGGAGGCATGAATTCTCTTTCTAAACTGAATAGCCTTTTGTGGTCCCTGAGGATTTCATTCATTAAAAGTCATTTCATTTTAGTCTTTACATATTTTTAATGTCTACATAGAGAGTATGTCCCATTCAATTATTTTATTTCCACCATACCTGATAGCATTTGTGTATCTCTCTCCAGTTCAGTGCCTAGCACAGTGCTAGCCTTGTGATAAGGACAGAATATATAATTATTTAACTACAATTCTCACAGATCTTAGGAATATTGCTTTGCCTGTTAATATGTATTTTCAGTCTCTCTTCCATCATTAGATTTTTTTCCCATCTGCCCACAAACATTTTCAGTTCTTCCTAATCTTTTATTTTTCTCCTTTTCTCCTCTGTCCACCCAGAAATAATATTATAGCTCTATTCCTCATCACTGATAAATTAGAGAAAATGTCATCTACACTGTTTGACTCTGGTTAAACTCTCCACCCCCTAGAAATAATATTTATTCTCCCTACCACTCTAGTCAAATTCATCCTTCAAAATTCATTGATGTTGCACTAGTCGACAAATCTAATAGCCTCTTCTCAATCGTCAAATTGTCATCCTCCTTGATCTTTCTATAGCTTTGATACTATTGAAGACTAAATACTCTATACTAAATACTCTTCTTCTTTATCACTAGAGACACTGCACATCTTTAGAAAGGGAGCATTTTTATGGTGCCTACTATGTGCCTGGTACTGTGTTAAGCACTTTTTACAAATGTGTTCTGACCTGATCTTCACAACACCTCTGTGAACACACATAGGTACCGTTATTATTCTCATATTACAGCTCAGGAATCTGAGGCAAACAGAAGTTAAGTGGCTTGCCTGGGGTCACACAGCTAGTAAGATTCTGAGGGCAGATTTGAATTCAGGCCTTTCTGACTCCAGACCTGACTTTCTACCTCCAGCTAGCTGCCTCATTTAACACTCCTTTTATATCCCCTCATTGCCTCTGCTAGCTCCTCATCTTCTCAATGCCTTAATTGATATTTTTTCCAAGGGCTTAACCTTGTCCTTTGTCTATTTTGTTTCTACTATCTTTTGTCTTCCATTATCCTTTTATTCCAAACTCATCCCTCTTCCAAATGTCCCTGTTTTGTTGAGGTCATGACCATCTTCTCAGAATCCTTATTCATAAACTCAGTGTAATCGTAATTAAGGTGGGGCTTATTTTTTTTTTTTTACTGTTTTCTCTTTTAGAATGCTAAAGTAATAAAATGCCTTTGATTAAGTCTTGCTAGTTGCTAAGCCCCTTGCCCACACCCTTTTGATGGTTAGAAATGAAGCCTTCAGGCCCTAAGAAGGGTATATAAACTCAGAGGTTAGCATTTTGTTTGGGGCTCACTCATTGGAAGAAGGTTGGCGTGAAGACTCTAGGTAGCCATTAAGTAACCCTGCCCCTACACCACCAGCTTTGGAAAAGCCAGATGCTGGTGCTTCTCTGGTGACTA
>JAQQSZ010012038.1:0-12105 GCA_028646595.1 Phalanger gymnotis | reverse complement strand
GCAAACTTAGATGACTGATGAGAAAGGTCGATCTCACTTGTGTAAAAGTGGAGTGCATTCCAGGACAGAAAGTGTACCAGCAAGCCAGCAGCAAGCCCCACATCAGCAAGCTAGCAGGAGATCCTGAGCTCCAGTGTGGTGGAACAGGCAAACACCAACACTAGGACCACCTACATGCCTTAGCACAGCCAAGAGAAGTGGCAGGTGGATCCCTATTTGCTTCAGCTTAGCCTTGGGCAGGAAGGCATCCTCCAGCAGCCAGACCTCCACATGCTTCAGCCCAGCCCCAGGTAGGTGGGAAGGCAGGCAGAGAGTACACAGTGAGTCATTCCTACTCTCCCTTACTGACCTCTAAAAACTCAAAAAATATCACCCCAAGAAAAATCCTGGAATAGGGAGGGGGCAGAAGTCTTTTAACTAGGGAGGCTTGGGGAAATAATGGAAAAAGTCCTTCTTGCTCTGGTAGAAGGGGAGCAGTATAGGACAGAAGGCATCCCAGCAATCCAGTGATAAGCCCCTCCTCAGAGAATCAGAGGAGATCATGATCCCCAGGGTGGTAGAACAGGCCAGCTCCAACACCAGGACCCCAGTGTGCCTTTGCACAGCCAGGAGAAGCAGAACATGTCAGTTTAGAAAACCACGATGTACACCAGCAGGCACGCATCCTCCAGTTGCCAACCTCCCTGGTGCTGCAGCTCAGCTCTGGGAGGGCAGGCGTCTTCCAGCAGCTGAACCTCCATGCTTCAGTGGAGCCTGGTAGAGGAGACATCCTCCAGGGGCTGGATCCTCCAGCCCCCCCCCCAAAAGCTTCAGTGTAGCCACCCAGCAAAATCCAGAAAAACCCCAGACTGCCTCTGCACATGCCAGCCATCAGACTTGAGCTCAGCACCAGGTAAGCTGTCAGACCCCTAGAGCCTCCAGCAGGCAGTGCCTCAAGCCCCAGCACACAAAGCCAGTGACCACACTCTTGGCCACCATCAGAAGAAGTTTGGAATAGGGACCCTTCACTCTAGCAAGACAGCTCAACCTTAAAAAGCCAGGGAATAAGCAAACACCATGAACAAAAAGCAGAAACAGACAATGATCATATATTCTATCTACGGGGACAGGGAAGATCAAAACACAAATTCAGAAGAGGATAATGTTGTCATTATACCCACATCTAAAACCTTAAAGGGGAATATGAACTGGTCTTAATCACCCCCAAAAAAACCTCCTTTGAAGAGCTCAAGAAAGATTTCAAAAATCAAATAAGTGAGGTAGAAGAAAAATTGGGAAAAGTAATGAGAGGTATGCAAAAGAGAGTCAACAGCTTGGAAAAGGAAAGACAAAAATTGCCCGTAGAAAACAATTCCTAAAAAAATACAACTGGCAAGAATTTAGCAAAATCCTGAAGTTAAATAGGAGTTCCAAATTTTACTTGTATCATTAATATCCTCAAGGCAGGACTGAAATAAAGTTTCTCTTTAAAGGAAAGAAGACAGCTAAGGATCACCACAGTCCTTTGGAACACTTTGAGTTCCAGGTGGCAGAAAGCAAAATGATTAGAAAATGAAAATGGTCTGGTGTTGAGAAAGGGTAGATGTCATTGCATGGAGTGTTGTGCTCTTTTATTTTGGAGGGGGGAAGGCAGGGCAATTTTGGTTAACTGACTTGCTCAAGGTCACACAGCTAATAAGTGGGTCAAGTGTCTAAAGTCATATTTGAACTCAGGTCCTCCTGAATCCAGGGCTGCTGCTCTACTCACTGTGCCACCTAGCTGCTCCAGTGCTGTACTCTTTTAAACTGTGAACATTAAACATTTTATTCTTGTTTATTATTGTTCTTGTGGGAATTTTTTTCTTACATCTGTTCCTAATCTCTACAATTGCTGTCTCATCTCCAAGAATGTAAATTCTTTGAAGGCAGGGACTATGTCGGCTGTATTTCCACGTACAGCAGGCTGCAATAGTTGATGCATAGGGCACCTTCTAAAATTATATAAATGTTAACTAAAAAGAAATCTTTGTTATCCACTTAGTAATTATTATGATGAGAAGCTCATTCTTGAACTAATCAATAAACCAATCAGCTTAGACACCGCAACTATAGTCTTTTATTGTCATTCAGAAAATGTAGCTTTGCCCTATCCTTTCTGACAACAGTTAATGAAGGAGTTGTCAAATAACCATTCAGGCACTAATGAAAATGGAATTCTGTCATTACCCAACTATATAGCCTTTGAGCAAAATTATTTGTTTGTCATAATTAGGAGCAAAGTTGATGCTGATTTATCATCCTAACACCCAATAGTTTTGCCTGTAAATTAGTTGCACTAGTGGTGGTAATATAGTAGTGCATAGGTTAGGATGTTTAGAAGATCAGAGACTTGGTGATGTTCCCTAGCCACAACTTTTTATAAAGATAAAAGTTGTGGATTTAAACTAGAATTCATCTAAAATTGGAGTCATCTTTTCCTGGAAACACACTTCTCTTCCTGATATCTCTATGTCTTCATGCATTCATCGTTATATTACTCAGTGCTAATAATTTCTATATCTCACAATCCAACCAGACACCAAATCCTTCCATTTCTATCTACCCCAACTCTTCTATCCTTTTCCTTGCTCACTATTACAAGTTAAGTGCTGTTATCTTGCACAAAAGTGTCCTAATTGGTCTTCCTTTATCTCTTCTCTACCCTCTTTAATTCACAGAATCAAAGTGGGATAGGAACTCAATGGCTATCACACCCAATCCATACCTGCAAATGAGTTCCTTCTACAATATACCCAACAAGTATTACTTAGCCTTTGCTTTGAGGCCTTCAATTAAGGAAAACATAGCACCTCTTAAAGGAACACAATTCACTTTTAGATCTAATTCTTAAGTTTTCTTATGTTAAGGCAAAAATAGTGCTTTGAAACTTCTACCCATCTTTCCTAACTGTATTTAATCCAATTCAGCCAGCATTTATTAAGTACTAATACCTTTAAGTCTTTTTACTAGGTGTTGGGCAGGCAAACAAAAATAGTCAATAATTTAGGTAATATACATTTTAAGAACCTACTTCATGCCAGGACTTAGACTAAGTACTGGGAATACAAATACTAATAAAAAGTCTCTGCCCTCAAGGAGCTTATAATCAAATAAGGGAAGACAACACACAAAAAGCAAGCTGAAAAGGTGGGAGGAGGTACCCAAATCAGGGGCATGGTAGAGAAATCAAAGAAATCACAGAATAATTCAATCAGGTAAGAAATGTGGAGATGTTCTGAGCTGAGCTCCCTCCTTAAATGAAGGTAATGTAATTTATGGCTCTGCCCTTCAATCAGAGAGGCCAATGGTAGACCAAGAATAATGGGATCTTGAAGGATGATTCTAATAAGAAGTGCCCTGTGTCATAGTCAGAAAGTCAGAGATGATCCAGAGTAGTACAGCCAGGTGACAACTGAGAAAAAAATAAAAGTTCCTGTCTTCAAGTCACTTCCATTCTACACAGTTCTGCTCTTAAGAACCAAAAAGAACAACTCTAATCCCTCTTCCATATGATAACTATTCAAATACTTGAAGACATACCTATCATCAAGATCATTGCCCCTTTCATCACCCCCCCCCACACTCTTCACTTCTCCAGAGCAAACATTATCAATCACTTTCACCCATCTTCATATGGCCTGAAATAAATAAGGGATCTTTCACTGCCTTCCTTTCAATGTTCTCCAGCTTATTAATGTCCTTCATGCAATGTGTGCTTACAACTGGACACAATATTCTAGATGTAAACTTACCAGAACAAAGGATAGTAGGAGTATAATTCATGGATGCTATAGTGCTTGATTTAACCTGGAATCAAATTAGCTTTTTAGATACCATACAGTTTTACTTATATCATACTTTTGTTCACTCAAACAACATATATTTTTTTCAGACAAACTAATATTTAACCACACCTCTAACTTATACTTATAAAGTGACTTTTTTACCCAAAGTATAAGACTTTGTATAAATTCCTATTAAATTTAATGTTATTTGATAACATTCAATGTTCTAACTTTTTGAAATCTGACTTTTGCCATCTAGTATATTATCTATTCCTACTAGCTTGGAGTCATCTAAAAATTTAATAAAGCATGCCAGGGATAACTTTATCCAAGTCACTGAAACAAAATACCAAACATACCATGGCCAAACAGAAATTCCGAGGGCGGATGTAACTCTTAGTGACCCTTCACACAAGGACCTCCAGGTACCATATTCCCATGTCCTGAGAGATTTAATTCATTCAGGTTAAGCATTCAGTGTTATGGTTGAGCTATCCCAAATCATAGGCAAGTGAAAACCCACTCTATGTAACAGTAGTTGTCCTTGCATTGCATTGCATCTACCCATTCACCCAGAAACCAAGTCTTCTTAGAAGGAGCATCTTGACATTTGCCCCACCGGTGAATGTACACACTCCTCCTTATCCTCCCTGAGCCTTCCATCTTTTGCTCTTTGGGAGAAAATAACAATCAAATCAGTGCTCTAACTGCTACTAGAAAGAGTGTGCAATTAACTGGCCTATAACTCCACTCAAAACCTCTGTAACTTTCCAGATGAAAATTTTCTTCCCTAGAACTCATTCCCCTATATGTGTTGTACCTCCCTATTACAATATAAAATCCACTTTATTGTTGTTATTGAGTCATTTCAATTACGTCCAAGTCTTTGTGGCCCTATTTGGGGTTTACCTGACAAAGATATTGGAGTGATTTGCCATTTCCTTCTCTAGCTCATTTACAGATGAGGAACTAAGGAAAACAGAGTTAAGTTACCTGTCTAGGGTAACAGAGAGAGTAAGTGTCTGAGACCAGACTGGAACTCAGGTCCTCCCAACTCCAGGGCTAGCACTCTATTCATTGTGGCACCTAGCTGCCCAGGATAAAATACACATGCGCAACAATTGTTTCACTTTTGTATTTCCTTCCCTAGTGCTTAGCACCATGCCTAGCTCATAGTGGACATTCAATAAATGTTCATTTGCTCTTTTAATGATTACTCTTTGGGCTCGGCCAGTTAGCCAATTCCACATCCATATCATTATATTATCATCTAGGCCAAATTTATCAATCTTTTTCACACAAGTAGCTTGAGAGGCTTTATCATAGGCTTTGCTAAAACCTAGGTAAATAATAGCTACATTGTTTCCGAGATATAGCCAGTTAGTAACCTTATCAAAGAAGGAAATAAGTTTAGTCCTGTTATAAACGATATGATTTCTTTATGATCACTCTTTCTTTTTCTAGATATTTACTAACATCTCTCATAAATTCTAAATCTCAAATATCTTCTATGGAAGTCTCTTGGTTTCTCCCTGAGAGGACAAGAAGACCAGCAGAATCAATTTTTTTCTTTATAGTAATGACATCTGAGTTAAATTATTTTTTCCAACCATAGATGTGTTGCTGGTTTTCAGTTCAATACTGTATTGATTCCCCAGAGGAAAGCATAACTTGGCTCTTTTCCAACCATGGATATTTTGCTTGGCCTCTTTGGTATACTGGAATATTTCTCCTTTTTCTTCCTCATTCATTTTAAGACTGTAAGGATTTGTCCTTAATCTTAAATATCACAGCCTCCAATCCAGCAAGGGTAACATACTACTCTGCATCTCTCCACTGCATATTCAAAATAATTAATATTTCAGATTTTACTGAATCCTAGCTCCAGGACTACCCTAGTGGTATCACTTTAGGAATGCATCATTAGTCCCCTCCCCAGAGTAAGTCAATTAAGGGATCAAAGTAATATCAATTTTAAAGTTTCCTTATCACTGATACCTCATTAGTTTTCACAATCTATTCTTTTTCTTCAGCTCTCCCTTACTCTATCATTCATTGGACAAACATTTATTAGACATCTACTGTATGGAAAACATTGTGTTCTGCGCTAAAGGAGATAAGAAGAGTCAATAAGCCAGTTCCTGATATCATTAATAATTTTCCAGCCAAAGACAACTTAGAAGGTTCACAGCAAAGATCTGTCACAATAGAGTAAGGGTGGAGTGCAGTCTAGTACAGGCTGCACCAGTACAGACCAGGCCTCAGCAAAACCAGGAGCAGGCCTTGGGAGTGACTGAATCAGCAGCAACAGTGGTGGATGCTTCCAGAGCTCTCAGCTCACAGATGATAAGGGGGTCAAATAATTGGTCAACCTTTCTTTACATAGAGTCTAGCTTACATTTACAGACTTGCTTTGATTGTTTAGTCATGGTTTACTGCACAATCTCTACATTCCTTTTACTGATTAACCTCAAAAAGACACAGATACGAAACAGGCATATCAGTCACTTATTTCTAAGATACATCACAAATCCATGTCTAGGTGCCTTTCCATACTTAGAAAGTTTTTCTGTCTTCTGATTATTTTCTTCGTTCAGTCAACCTAACTCTAGATCTTAATTGATATACAAATGCCTAAGTTTTAATTTAGCAACCACATACCATGTTACCTTAACTTAGCATTTTCTAGGCACTAGCTCTTCTGAGATATCTAGCTGCTCGTAGATAGATAACAATAGTGCCTAACATGTGCAATCACTGTGTGAAATATTGGTAATAGAAATACAAAAGTAAAATGGTCCTTACTTTGAAAGACCTAGCTGGGGAACCTAACTAGGGAAGACTCCAAGCACATATATAGGTACCTACAAAAAAGATAGAGAATAGATACAAGATAATATTGGAGGGAAGGCACTAGCAGTTGTGTGGATCAGGGAAGACTGCATATGGAAATACTGGACTTCAGCCCAAAAAGAAACTAAAAGGCAGATGTGAGGAGGAAGTGAATTGCAGGCATCAGATCAGCCAGTGCAAAGGCATGAAGAAAGGAGATCAACTGCCTTGTGTGAAAGAAAGGACTGTTTAGTTAGAATGTAATCTTAGTGAAGCAGAGTAATTTTTTCTAAGGATGAAAAGATAGGATAGAACCATTTTGGGAATGGGCTAAATGTCAAATGAGAGGATTTATATTTGATCCTTAAAGCCATATGGAGCCACTATAGTTTATTGAGTGTGTGAGGTCAGATATGCATTCTAGGAAAACCACACTGACAACCGTGTGGAGGATGAATTGGAGAAATGAGAAATGAGGCAATGAGATAAATTAGGAGGACATAGAAGTAGACTGATGAGAACTGATGAGGGCTTAAGCAAGGCTGTTAACACTTTGAATGAGAGTGGGAGTTGAGGTTACAGATTAAAAGGTTATTGTGGCAATAGAAATTATGGTTACTGGCTAGATATGTGGCATGAATGGGGATGATAGTGAGTTTGTTCACCCAACTATCTGGGACCCTGACAGAAATCAGTAACTTTGGAAAAGAGGTTGGCTTGGGAAAAAGATAATGACCACTGTATTGGATATGTTGAATACCTGGTGTCTATGATAAATCCAGTTGGAATGCAGGCAGGCAGGCAGTCAAAAACATTCATTTAGTGTGCTACACTGCTACAGTGGAAATAATGAGATGCACATAGGATAGTCAGGCATGCACAAATTAAAACCTTCATTGTTGGAAGGAATATACATATTGATTAGATTACCCATTCGAATGAGTGCTACAGCATGTGCCTTGACATATAAAGTAATCATACACAGTAAGACTTCTTTAGGAATGACAATTGTATTTTATTTAACTTATGAATTACATATGCAATTTGCTATTTTATCTAAAGGGCCTAGATGCTTAAACAAGGAAGATAAAGCTATCTACCGCCCACACCATGAACTCATCATGTGTACTAGGTGAAGTTAAAGGAAGAATATTACAACAGAAATTATATAGTTCTCAACTAGGTCTCAAGTTGAAAAGTCATTATTGAATTCTGGTGAGCTTAACAAAAGGTCCTTATTATTATATTGCCAAACTAAATAATTTCAGGAAAATTATTTCAGTCGTGGCGAAACATAATCAAAGAATCCAACATACTAGAAAAAGGCATTATAAATGGAAAGCATTGTTTGATCTCTAGTGCTTTTGCCAAGGCACAATTTGGATTTTAAGCTGAAAATTACTTTTTACTAGTTGGGGGATAGAAAAAATATTAAAAGTTTTCTTTTTCTTTTTTTATATTTTTGAAGTATAATTAGCCAAATTTGCACATATTTTAAAGTAATAAAATCAGGCATACTTATTCCTAGTGAGTCATAATTCCACTTACTCACTGCTACCTTCCAGAAAGGAAAAAAAAATTATCCAAGAGTTTGATATTTGCTAACCAGTCAAGTCAACAAAAATTCTGGGGTTTCATATAGAGTTATTCATTATGAAATGCATCCAAATATTAATTTTCACATTGATGACTCTTATAGTTGCCAGTGTTATACTTCAACATATTATTTTTTTGAATTACAGATTGAACAAAATAGTTATAAAAGTTATAAAAGAATTACAGAAGATTTGGAATACAGGGGAAATAAAGACCATCTTTGTAAAGACTTACCTTTATCATAACAGGGAGAAAGTACTGCTTCATATCCTCAGAACTCTAAGTGGCCTGGACATAATTCAGTATTTCCTAAACTATGTAACCAAAATTGGATTGAGCATACTGGAAAGATTATTTTCCTTTCTACATAAGTGCCAGACTTAAAATATCTGGTACATAAGTACCAGATTTAAAGAGAATGACCTTTCAAGTTGAAATTGACTAAAAGACCAAGTTTCAGAGGTGATTACAATAATGTAGATTCTCTACTTTTCCAATTTGTCTTTAGGAAAATGACAAAACACCATTAGAGCCATTGACATGGAGAGCTGTCTGGTTGGTACTTTTATTCATTTTTATATTTATTGTGTCATGCAAAAGAAGGTATTTTTGGAATAAAAAAACTTTGGCCAAATTATTGGCCCTTGTTCTTATCGGCCTTGTTTCCTTATCTTATCTCAAAATTAAATCAGATACCCTATTGTTGGAATCAGTTCCTTATTGTATATTAAGACAAAGTTCCTAGGAAAGGTGAGAGTTATTTACCTACATTGACTACAAAGCCATATTTTTGATACAATCGACAAACACAAAACATATGTTAGTATTTCATTGCTCTCTCTTTTTCTCATCATTCTTTATTCAAAGAACACAGTCACTACATTTACATGAAAATAAACATCTAGATTACAAAAAAAAATAAATCACCCATTTAGTTAGGGACTCAAATTTATTTTTCCAAATAACTGAAATGTTATATGTCATTTAGGACAAAAATGTGGGTGTCTAATTATTTCCCACTTACCTTCCTTTGGACTACTTTCTTAATCGTAGGTTCATATATTATGAGCAGGAAAATGTTGGCTAAGAGAAATATAGTGACATTAAAAAAATGATGAAAGGAAAGGTGAATAGATCAAGGGGTAAGAGGAAATTAGTTAGCCTGATGTGAAAGGGAGAGGAAATTCAAGGATGGAATCGTATATGAAACCAGTCAAGGAAAGGTAGAGCTAAATCACATGTTGCTCTGTAGAAAGATTATGCTTAGAAACATTTATTCCTAAGTGGTGAGTGGAGAAAGGAGTAAAACTACCAATAAAAGAGTTTAGGAGTCCAAAGTAGTGAGATTCATAGTGTTAGGAGGTAGAAAGGAAGGACTTGTTAACATTTGTCTTGGATAAAGTAGTTAAATGCATTTTGTTCTCTTTAGTGGTTTGATGTTGATAAATTAATGATTGTGCACACTATGAGGAAGCATCAAGATACAGACCCACTTTAAAGCAGTATTTTTTTTATTTTTTGCCAACATTACAATCTTAGATGAATTACAACAAATCAGAAAATCTTCACTGCATGCCATAATCTTATGTATTAAATAAATTATTGTTTTTGTTATAAAAGTGGGACAATTGAGTAAACAGAATATATCACTTAAAACAAGGCATGGGTTCTTAACTTGGGAACCTAACTTATTTGCTTTAATATTCTGATAAACATATATCAATATAACTGTTTTTCTTTGTAATCCTATATATTTTATTTTATGTATTTAAAAATTTTATGTCTGTATGGTCTTGGGTCAGTCATTTAATCATTAGGGTTCCCACCTGCCTTATCTAAAAAATTATGGGGTTGGATGACTTGTTCTCTAAGGGTGCTTCTACTTAGTTTAGAGTTCATGTTTTATATAGGAAATAAGAATTATCTATTTGTATAAAAATTGCTTGTGTGTGTGGTACGTGAATAGGACAATAACCAATTTATTTTTCTCTTTCTTCTTACTGAGCCAAGTGATGAAATTAGAGAAAAATGCAAGGTAACAGAAAGATGAGGTGTTACTGTGTTAAGAAATTGCAAAGACATGCCCATACCTTGTTATCCCCTTAAAATGTGTAAAGATTTACTGATGGAATTAGAGTGGTTACTTCTCATTAGCTGATTCCATATTGGTCAAATCTCGTTTCCCTTAAAAAGAAAAGTTGCCAACCATGGGAGAAAGAAAGCATCTTTGAATAGAATAATCCCTGAACATTGCCCTGAGGGCAGCTTCTTCTTTTTCATCCATTGTAGCATCTTATAGTGTAGCTATTTGCCCAACAGAATAAACCATATTGAAGAGGAGGAAGGAAGGGTGAGGGAAGGTTTAGGAGAATGGCATTTGGTAGCAGAGAAGGGAGTCAATTGCAAATTCAAGAGATAATTTGTTCTGGAAGTCATGAGGTGAGTGACCTAGAGCTGAAAAAAACAGACCCAGTGATCTCAGAAGATTAAAATGCGCATTAGATAAACTGGACCCAAGGGGAAGAAGCTGGAGCATGCCACAAAGAAGAAAATAACATTAGGAATCTGAAGAACCAGAGGGGCAAATTGCTTTGTCCACAGGTGTTCTCTATGAACCTCACAACTCCTGTACTGTGCTACTTAATGGAGAGTTACAAAATTTAGATTAAAGTCCTTTCCTTCATCTAACTTATTGTCTAACAATGCAAATACTTATAAGACAAAATATAAAATAAAAGTGCATTAGAGTTATAAAAGAAAGTGCTATCCTTCATGGCTAAAACTTCAACAAGACGTCTCTCACATCCATCTTTGGCTGATGAAATCAGACTATAAAAAAGATTCAGTGTCTTGACCCAAGAATTTACTGAAATTAAGGTTTGAATTAACTAAGAATTATAAAATTTCTTAACACCATACTGTTATAATAAGGTGAAAATTGGTAAGTGCTAAGACACACTGACACCACTTTCAGCAAAACACTAACAGTTTTAGAGTGAGGATTTTTTAGAGTATAAACAGTATTTTTTTTTTAATTTGTGGAAGCGATAGGTTCCTTTTTAAATTATGTGTGAAGTACTTTGCATATAAGTAATTTTGTTTACTAGATGCAAAGTTAGATGCATTTTGGTAAAAAGATACACGGTATAGGAAAACATGATCTAATAATCTTTTTTTTCTTTTTTTTTGGCTTGTCAGGCAAAATATCTTTCTTTTAATCTTTTATTTAAAATTTTTATTTTTAGTTTGCAACACATGATTCTACATAATTTTGAGTCCCAGATTTTCTTCCTTCCCTCCCTCCCTAAGACAGAATGGAATCCCATATAACTTCCAAGTATAACTTGGCATTGAATTAATTTACACACCAATCAAGTTGTGGAGAAGAATTATGACCAGTGGAATGAATCATGAGAAAGAAGAAACAGAACCAAAAATAAAAACCAAAACACAACCCAACAACAAATACATAAGAGAGAAAAAAAGGGGGGAGAAAAAGACGAGCATGAAGTGTGCCTCAATCTGCATTCATACAACATAGTTCCTTCTCTGGATGTAGATAGCACTCTCCATCGTGAGTCCCTTTGAGCTGTCTCTACATATTGTGTTGCTGACAAGAGCAAAGTCTGTCAGGGTTAGTCATCACAGAATCCTATGTTCTCCTGGCTTTGCTCCGCTCACTCAGCATTATGTCATGTAGGTTCTTCCAGGTTGTTATGAAGTCCTTATCATCCCCATTTCTTATAGCACAATAGTATTCCATTACCTTCATATACCACAGCTTGTTCAGCCATTCCCCAATTGATGGGCATCCCTTTGATTTTCAATTCTTAGCTACTACAAAAACAGCTGCTATAAATATTTTTGTACATAT
>JAQQSZ010012037.1:0-12105 GCA_028646595.1 Phalanger gymnotis | reverse complement strand
GTCAGCTATATGCCCAAATCATTGATCTCCGTTTTCCCTATTTTATTCATGTAAGCATTTAGAGATATAAATCTTCCCCTAAGAACTGCTTTTGCTGCATCCCATAAGTTTTGGTATGTTGTTTCATTATTGTCATTCTCTTGAATGAAGTTATTAATTGTTTTTCTGATTTGTTCTTTGGCCCACTCATTCTTTAGAATTAGATTATTTACTTTCCAATTAATTTTTAGCTTTTTTTTCCATGGTTCTTTGTTAAAAATAATTTTTATTGCATCATAATCTTAAAAGTATACTTCGACTACTTCTGCCTTTCTGCACTGGATTGTGAGGTTTTTATGCCCTAGTACATGGTCAATTTTTGAGTATGTGCCATGTACTGCTGAGAAGAAAGTATATGCCTTTTTATCCCCATTCAGTTTATTCCAGAGGTCTATCATATCTGCCTTTTCTAAAATTCTGTTTACCTCCTTAACTTCTTTCTTATTTATTCTGAGGTTAGATTTATCAAGTTCAGAAAGGGGGAGTTTGAGGTCTCCCAATATTATAGTGTTACTGTCCTTTTCTTCCTGTAACTACCTTAACCTCTCCTCTAAGAATTTGTATGCCATACCACTTGGTACATATATGTTAAACAATGATACTGCTTCATTGTTTATGGTGCCTTTTAGCAGGATGTAGCGTCCTTCCTTATCTCTTCTAATTAAATCTATCTTTACTTTTGCTTTGTCCGAGGTTAGGATTGCTACACCTGCTTTTTTTTACTTTAGCTGAGGCACAATATATTTTACTCCAGCCTTTTACCTTTACCCTGTATGTATCCCCCTGTTTCAAATGTGTTTCATGTAAAGAGCATATTGTAGGATTATGGTTTTTAATCGACTCTGCTATATGCTTCGGTTTTATGGGAGAGTTCATCCCATTCACATTCACAGTTATGATTTCTATCTGTATCTTTTTCTCCATACTATTTCCCCCTATTTATGCTTTTATTTCTCCCTTTCCCCTTCTACTCCTCTACAAAGTTTTGCTTTTGACCACCACCTACCTCAGTTTACCCTCCCCCTTTATTCTCCTCCATTATCTTACCATTTCCCACTTGCTAATTCTCCCCTCCCTTCTGACCACCCCCTCCCTTTTTCTCCCTTTCCCCTCCTACTTCCTGTAGGACAAGTTAGATTTCTAAACTTATCAGGGTATGTTATTCCCTTCTTGAACCAGATCAGATGACAGTAAAGATCAAATACTGCTCTTCTCCCTCTCTTCTTTCTCTCTACTAAAATATGTTTTTCTGCCTTTTCATTTGGTGTAATTTACCCATTTCTATTACGTCCTTACCTCCTCTCTCAAAGCCCTCCCTTTACATCTCTTAATTGTGTTTTTTATCCTTGTCTCAATTATTTTATACAAACATTCACAGTCTATGTGTATCCCTTTCAATTGTCATAATAGCTGTACTATTCTCAAGATTGACATATATATGTATACATATAAAACATACATAAGACAATGTAATTCTATATGAAGATGCAAATAATTTGCCCTTATTGATTAATAATGTTTGTGGGGGTTTTCCCCCCGTTTACCTTTTCATGTCTCTCTTGAGTTTTGTATTTGGAAATTGAATTTTCCATTGAGTCCTGGCCTTTTCATCAGGAAGGTCTTGAATTCCATTATTTCATTGAATGTCTATCTCCTTGCTTGAAAAATTATGCTTAGTTTTCCTGGGTAGTTAATCCTTGGTTGTAGTCCCAGCTCCTTTGCCCTTTGGAATATCATATTCCAATTTCTCCAGTCTTTTAATGTGGAAGCTGAAAGATCTTGTGTGATCCTGACTGTAGTTCCACAATATTTGAATTGTTTCTTTTTGGCTATTTGCAGTATTTTCTCCTTGACTTTGTAATTCTGAAATTTGGCTATAATATTTCTTGGAGTTTTCAGCTTGGGATCTCTTTCAGGGGGTGATTGGTGGATTCCTTCAATGACTATTTTGCCCTCTGGTTCTAGGCCCTCTGGGCAGTTATCTGTGATAATTTCTTCGAAGATACTGTGAAGTCTCTTTTTTTATCATGGATTACCGGTAGACCAATAATTCTTAAATTTTCTCTCCTGGATCTATTTTCCAGGTCAATTGTTTTCCCATTCAGATATTTCACATTTTTTTTCTTTTTTTTCATTCTTTACATTTTGTTTGACTACTTCTTGATGCCTCATAGAGTCATTAGCTTCCACTTACTCAACTCTAATTTTTACTGAGTTACTGTCTTCACTGCTTTTGAGTTCTCGTTTCCAATTGGTTGATTTTACCTCTCACGGTGTCATTTTCTTTATTTGGATTCTGAATCTCCATAGCCATTTTGCCAATCGTATTCTTTAGGGACTTGATTTCATCAGTGGATTTTTTTTCCATTTTTTCCATTTTTCCTTTTACCTCCCTAATTTGGTTTTAAAAATACCCCTTTACCTCTTCCAATAATGCTTTTTGGACTTGAGACCAATTCACATTACCTTTTGAGGTGTCAGATGTGTGTATAGTGTCATTGCTATCCTTTTTCCAAATTGGTATTTTGATCATCCCTGTCTCCATAAAAAGAATCAACGGTCCTCAGTTTGTGTGTGTGTGTGTTCTTCTTCATGTTGGTTAGCCTTTTCCTGGATTTACAATAAATTTCTGCTTTTGGGGCTCAGGGCTCTCTGTCCCAGCTTTCTTATTCTGGAGATTGTGAGTCTAGTTGTTGGCTTTGTGAATTATAGCTTTCAGTTTCCTGAGGTGTGGGGGAGGGGTCTGGCTGCCTGAGGTCTGTTCCCCTTTGGTTGCTCTTTAGCAATAGTCTCAGCTCTTTGTTTGAGCTGGTGTCTGGCACTTCCCCTGGGGGAGCAAGAGAGTACATCTGGGCTCCTGGTGTTGACCCCTGTTGGCTCTGCCCCTCTGGGACTCAGGAACTCCTACTACTTGGCCACTGAAGCCCCACTTCTTTCTTCTCTATTTCAGTGTTCTTTTTTTCCGAGGATTTCTCTGTGAGATGGGGAAGGGATTAGAGCCATTTACCTGGCCATTATATCTCCCGGAAGTTCAAGAAGACGCATTTAATACCTTTGGGCTGCAAGCCTCAGGAGTTGATGTCTCATGGCTGGTGTTGCGCTGCCTCTCATCACTTCCACAGACTGCCATTCTGTGTTGGGAAGCCTGGGGATCTCCCCCGGGTTCGGGTACCCAGCTTTCTCCCAGCTTGTCTCCAACACGGGTTTCCTGGCCGGCCACTTCTGCTTTGGTACTGTCTGGAGCAGCTCCACACACCAAGCACTCTCCAAGTCTACAGATTTGTTACTTTGGCCTTTCAGACTCTCTTGGCTTGGAAATTTTCCTCGCTCAGACTCCTTGAGGTTTCTAACTCTCTCAAATCTGCTCAAATTCACTTTTTTATAGGAATCTGACAGAACTTGTGAGGGAGCTCCGATAAGATGCTGTTTTCATGCGGCCATTTTGGCTCTGCTCCACTTTTTTTGCCTCTTTTTTGGAATATGGCTAATGTAGAAATTGCTTTCCTTCTTAGTGGGTGGGAGAAGTGTGGGAGGGAGGGAGAGAATTTGAGACTCAAATTTAAAAAGAAAAGAATGTTTAAAATAAATTAATAATTTTTAACAAAAAGAAGTCAGCACAGAAACAATCAGATATATTCATGTACTTGATACTCATGTGCATATACGTATAAACATTAATACATGTACATATGTATGCATGTGTATACATATATATACATGCATATAGGTTCATGTGGAGGTACATATATATGATTTCATACCATTTTAATGTTATTTTACCTCATGACATTCTGTGCTATCAGTAGGATGGATATTAATATTCTTTTATAGTTTTTTTTTTCTTTTACTGGAGGAAAAAACAAATCATGGACCTTGAACAAGATTCTAGAGTGTGTAGCAGGGTCAGGCCTAGAACCCAGCTCTCCTAATCTTCTTTCTACAGGTTTTTTGCATTGCTTTTTGTGGCCCAACCTGTGTAATGTCACTTAATGTCAAAACTACTGAAATTCCAATTATCTAGCTCATGAGGGGCAGCCACCTTTGGCAGTTGCATATTCAACAAACTGACAGCAGCTACTTTGAATGCTCCAGCCTGGTTATGCCAGTATGCAGCAAATCGCCTAGGAATAGTCTCCAGCTTAAACACTATCAAGCATTTTCTGTTGAGACAAATTGGAATAAATCAGTTCTGGCTTAACTGCCATCCTAAGAAGACTAATAAAGTCACACCAGTATAGAATAGTTTAATATTCAGGTGGAAAATTTTTCCAGACACAAATAAAGTGGCCTCCTGGCATTTTTTTGAAATCTTTCTCTCTGAAGCATTATTTCTCGGTTCCTTTCAGTTGAGGTTTAGCCAAAGTGATTTCATTAGGGTCCTTGTTTCTGACAGGCATAGAGACAGCTGGGACACCTTGGGTTCTGGGCTTGTTACAGAGAAGCTTTCCTGCAGCATGTCATTTGGGTATTGTAGTGCTGTAAACCTTGACATTTCATGATCACTCCTCCCTGTGTTGTCACTGAGCAGAATGGGCAACAGAATCAGGCCTTGTGGGAGGCTGCATTTGAAGATCCTCAGAATGAAGAGCAACTACAGCAAAGGGAGATGCAAGCAGCTAACTTGTAATTAGAGCCTCTGAGCTAGAAATGGGCCTACACATGGGATTAACACTTTTATTTTGCAAAAGGTTAAAAAAATAGAAAATTGCTTTCACTACCCAGTCTTCAATCACACCTTAAAACCTCCAGAGGTATTGAACATGTTTTCTGTTAGTTTGGGCCAATAATTAATAGGTCAGAATCTAAATCAGAACAGTTTAAGACCTAGTTTAGATATGAGGGGATTTTTGCTGTTGTTATTTTAAACTGACCAGGAATTATAAATACTTTTTTTTACAGATATTCTTAAACATCATATATACCTGCAGATTGCACAGAATATACACATATAAGATTAATATATGCATCTATGTTTTTGCAAATATGTGCATGTTTATAACTATCTGGAACCCAAGTTCATATGTTTATATGCCAATATGAAACATACAGGGATATATGATATTTATACACACATGGACACATATACACATATAGTCATAAAGCATACATATACACATGTACAATAAATTATACTTGTGTATATATATATGTGTGTTTATAGCATATGTGTATATTCACTTCTATACTCTTTATATATTCACATTGTATGTATATATGTTCTTATGCCTATATATCTATATAGAGAGACCTATATAGATGAAAGAGAGAGAGACAGGAAAGAGAGAGCTATATTCATGCGCTACATGAATACACACACATACATAAGATAGAAAGTTTGGTGGCATAGTATTTAGAATTTAACTTGGAGTCAGAAAGAATAGAATTCATATATTTCCTCAGAGCCTTGTAATAGCCACATAAACCTGTACACATCATTTATCCTCTCTGTCTTAATTTCTTCATCTGTAAAATGGGGATAATAATAGCATTTGTCATAGGGTTATTGTCTGCATAAAATGAATTACTTTATGTAAAATGCTTTTCAAATATTCCATGATGTATAAATGTGAGTAGATATGCATATACAGAGATAAAGTGTTGTTCATTTATGTTATATATAGCACATATATTTCTATATATCCTTGTACATGTATATATGCATTTACATAATAAGCAGAAGAATTCACTCTAATGAAGCTGATTGCAGCCATTCAGAACTATAATACTCTTGAAATTTGTTTGATGGAAAGGAAACTGTTCCTTTTCTGCATCTTGTGATTATATATCCACAACCTTATACAACGTTTTTTCCCAAGCTGTTACACCACCACATTAAGGGATGTTAAGGGATTTCTTCTCTTTACCCCATGACCTTGGACCAACAGACTGGCGCTTCTATCTTCCCTTGTCTCTTTTATTTAACATGAGGTATTGACATTATACTTAGTCACATAGAATACAAAATCAAATTTATTAAAGTGAGAAGGTGGGGACAACTTTGAGCAAGGATGTGCAGTGGAAAAGGAAAAGGAACTAGGAATCAGGACACCTGAGTTCTAGCACCAGATATGCCAAAAAAATATACTTGAAACGTGGACAAGAAAGGTTCTTTCATCTTTCAGAAGCATAAGCTTCCTCATGTCTAAAATAAAGGAGTTTGGTTTGCTAATTAATGTCCTTTCCAACTCTAAATTCTATTATATGTGCTGAACAGGAACTTATATAAATACCAGGATAACCTTGCACCACAGTTCCACTCCAATGATTCTTCAATCAATTAATTAACAAAAGAGTATTTATTAAATGCCTTTTATGATGCAGGAACTGTGCTGATTGCTTCTCATTCTATCAGGGAAACAACATGATAGATAGATAGATAGATAGATAGATAGATAGATAGATAGATAGATAGATAGATAGATAGATAGATAGAGATACAGTACATATGTATATATAAATCAACAAATATACATAATTTGAAATATTATGTTTATATAACCTCTGTATACCTACATATATGCACAGATATAGGCCAGTATAGCTTTATAAATACAAACAAAATTAATCATTTAATCAATCAAGCTTCTATTTCCTGTCATTGCTGAGGGTTTCTGATTAATTTCCCCGGAATTTTTCTAGATTTTTCTTCCAATGTTCTCAGCTTCTGACTAGTTATATGTGCAGGCCTGGACTGAATAAAGAGGTTTATTGGGCCTCTTTACTGGGGCCACTGGGCCTGGGTTCAGGAAGATCTGAGTTCAAATCTAGCCTCAGATTTTCACTATCTGTGGGACCCTATGCCAGTCATTTAACTTCTGGCTACCTCTGCTTTGTCCAATAGCATTTTCCTTCTTGTGTGATTGTGAGGATCAAATGACAGATTTGCAAAGTGCTTAGCTCAATGCATGCCATATTGTAGGCAATCATTTTGTAAATGCTGGTTTTGCTTACTGAAATTTCTATTTTACTTTTCTATTCAATTTGGTACTCTTTTAAGATAAGTGTTAGAATAAAAGTGAAAGAATTAGGTTCCTGTGTTAACTCCTGTGGTCATCTTCACCAAAGTCTTTATTGACCACTCTCTAATGTCCTATTTAATACAGTCAATTGTGCTATAACACAACACATACAGTCCTGAAAAGCGTATGTATCTCTGTAAAGTAGATATGTGTTTAGAATAGATATTATAAAGAGAGGTAGCTATTTTACCACATATCTCCTTCCTCTGATATATTACTTTTTTAAAACACCTTTGCAAGGACCTAATTTCATTTTATGTTAAAATTACTGTAATAGGTGCCTGAGAAATAGGTAGATAAGAAGGCAAGGACATAGTGAACATCCTGTGAAAATTTGTATTTTTATATTATATGGTAAATAAGAGTGTCCACAAATTATCAATGTGCAGCCACTGACAGTTATATTAAATTCAATCTACCTTTGTCTGATATCTTTAATGTAATGAGAAAGCTATACATAATTATTAGAACTTACTGACTGTGAGATTCCTTTGTTTGGAATTTATATGATCTTGATATGCAAAGGAAAGCCTTCTTAAAAGGCCTTCAATGCTTAGTTTTCAGACCTTGTAGCCACTCTGAAGACTGTCTTCTGTGTTGTTTTTCTATTCTTTGGATTTCATCACCATTATGCCTTAGATAGCACTGCATTTATATCCTTACCTGTATACCTCACATATTTTCCTCTAATAACCATTTGGCTCTAAGTTGTTTTCTGACTAATAGATACATCAATTTTGTTGTGTGTTCCATTGATTTAATCTTGTCCTGAGTATTCACATCTCAAGAGTCTGAAAAAGCTTTGTGAACATGCATGTTTGTTGAGATTGGAGCTTATAGTTTTAAAAGGGCCATATGCAGGCTTAGGGAATTAAAAGTAACCTTTTTGGGCATGAACAACATTAGAACAGCCTGAGAGACTATAAGTTCTATTCGGTAGCTTTTAGCATAGCAAAAGTACTTGTGAACCCCAAATGACTTGTTTTAATCAAACAGCAAAAAGCACAGGGTGAATGGGGCCTGAAATAGACCATACACACTTTGAGGCAACTCAATAATGGGACATCAGTGTTTCAAAGAACTCATCATTCTATCTGTAAAGAAAAACTTCAATGTGTGATAAAATCAGATTCCAATCTTATTTAACATTTCCCTTTGAGTTTCTTTAAACATCTAATATTAAATTCATCATTTTTATCTTAAAATAAATAAATAAACAAAAAAACCCTGGCATCCTCTCATGGCATTCTCTCATTCCAACAAGCTTGACATTTCAAATTGTCTCTGATTCCTCTTTTACTCTCCTCGTATCTAATCTTCCACCAACATGGCCCATGTTAATTTTTCTGCTATTCACCCTTTCCTCTCCAATTCATATCTCCTAAATCTAGACTTCAAACCTTCATCACTATATTACTGAAGGATTAAAATAATCTATCATATCTCCTGGCTCCAAATTTATGAGTTGAATTTTAATTGAGGGCTGCCACAATAATATTAAGATATTCCAACTGTGAGTGTCTCCTAGTTGTCAATAGGATCAAATATATCTTCTATATTTTCAAAGCTCTACATAATCCAGCACCATTTTGTCTATGCAAATTAATCTTCTGCTGTTCCCTGACACAACTATATACTCAAACTCTCTCATTCTCTAAAAGTTCTTTCCTGATTCCCCTCCCTGAGTCAAATCTAACCATTTTAAAAGATCCAGCTCACTTACCAATTTTTCCATGAATCCATTGCAGGCCATAGAAATCCTACCCAATTCTAGTTTCAAATATCATATTTTAGACATACCACATAATTTTCCATTGCCTTGTATTTTCTAAATGTGTTTCTTAGCACCTTATTCACACTGCAAGTTCCCTGAAAGCAAAGCTTGTGTTTTATATTTGTAATTTAAATTTATTTTTCATCTCATAAATTGTCTACCATAATTCTAGGATAATAGTAGAGGTTTAATAAATGTTTATTGAGTTCCATATCAGTACTAAGAGAAGTACATTTATTCTTAACGTGGTAGTAATTTTAACATTACTTTCATTCCAAATGTAATTGTGTTGATACAATTCATTAAATGTTCAATTCTTGCAGTACTGTGTTCAGTTCTACGTACTCCTTTTTTAAAGGAAGAATGTAATAGATCAGTGTACATCCAGAAAAAGATGATTATAGCAAGATGATTATAAAATATGGTAAATGGAAACCAAATGTATGAATCAAGTATCAGAAAACTTGGGAATAAAAGGAGAATAATAATTTCATCAAGTTAATTATTAAGGCTTTCTTGTGGCAGACAGAATATACTTGTTCTCTTTGGTCACAGAGTAAAAAACTAGGAATAGTGAATGGAAGTTGGCAAAATTCATATTTCAGTTTGAAGCAAGGAAAAAACTTCTAAGAGAGTAATCTAAAAATGAGAATAGTCTGCCTAGAAATTAGTTAACTTTCCATCACTAGAGGTTTTCAGGCTAAGCTTGGACGATGTCTTGTCAGCTGTTTGGCAGCACTTGGCACAAAAATATGAAAAAACAAATAAATGCGTGAATGAGCCAGCATTTAAAAGTTTATTATGTGCCATTTACTAGGTTGTGTTGAGAGACAAAAATACGAAAAAGCAAGATCATGTCTGACATCAAGGCGCTTACATTCTGGGAAGGGAGGACAATAAAGATAGGAGAATTGTGGCCAGGGAGGGGTGTTTTGGGTCTAAGAATTTACAGGAATGATTACAGATTCATGAGGTAAATTGAAATACCTTTTCTAGATATGGCAGTGTTAAATTTTACTGTTTTCTTGTGCAAGAGTTGGAAAGGTAGGAGCTTGAAGGGATTTGATATGTTCTTTGCAGCAGCATAGCAAGGTGATGACCACATTCCTTAGGGACATAATAAATGTTTGTCAATTGATGATATGGAGAAATTTCCTATTTAATAAATATAATATTTTCAAAATGCCCTTTCAGCATTGAAATTATGTGACTCTGGGCTTTGAGATTCACCATTAAGTCAAAGGAACGCTGAAGAATATTAACTTTAAATATACAAATGGGACCCAACTTTTGTTTATTCACTTCTTTCAGCATTTACACATAAGACAATTTAAAAAACAAATTAGATATATACATATATAGATAGGTAAATAGGTAAATAGGTAGATAGGTAGATAGATAGATAGATAGATAGATAGATAGATAGATAGATAGATAGATAGATATCTCAATTTTGACTTGATTTGTGCTATATTTTTCTAGATCACGGAGCTATAGTTTTATCAAACTACACACATGAAGATTTTGTGGATCTTCACAATTCGTTGTGGCTTCCTTAAAGGGATCTGTCCTTTCTGTATAATACATATATTATAAACCACTTTTACACCCTCTATGCTCTGGGAAACTAGAAGATAAAAACTTATAAATTAATCCATTTCTTTATTTATCAGGCAACAAAAACCAGAATAGTAATTCAATATCTGGGGCACTAATGGATGAAGGAAAGTCCCAGCAATTATTTGCTTGGACTCCATCCAGTAGAGGGCAGAAATAAAGAAATATGCTGTGTTTGGAATTATTAATGAAATTACTGTCAGCTAGGAAAAGCTACAAAAGCATCAGTTTAAAAAGGCCAAATAAGGAATGTGTTTGCCTTTGTGTTTTAGGAGCTGGGAAAATTGTTATTTTTGTTTGTTTCTTTGGTTTGTTTTGTTTTGCTGAGAGTGAAGGTATTGACCTCAATCTATTACATCTAAGATGCTTACTGATCATGCTGACTTGTGTGTAATTCTTCCCGAAGCTTCCATTTCAAAACTTACTAGAGTTACATCTCTAACTAGACTTCCCCTCAGCACTTCAAAATTAACTTTTCTAAAACTATGAGACAACTAGGGGGAATATTGGGTAAAGTGCAAAGATTGGGAGTCAAGCTGACCTGAACTGAAAGCCAGCCTTAAACATTTGCTAACTATAACTCTTGTCAAATCACTTTATCACTTTGTCTAAGTATTATCATCTGTAAAATGGGGACAACAATAACAACTGTATCACAAGATTATTGTGAATAAAGTTGTCATACTTGTTGCTCTCCCACCTGTAGTCTGAAACAGATTTAAATGTCATTAGTAAATGTTTAATAAAATATGCAACCTAATATTATGCATGGTTTTCTAAGACCCTACAGCCAACAAGGATCTGTTTCTATTAGAGGTTGACACCACTGGTTGTGAGGATCAAATGAATTATCATATTAAAATACTTTGCAAAACTTAAATGACTTCATAAGTACTAGATATTATTATTGTGGTGATGGTTAATACACTGAACTTGTGGCTCCTTTGATGGTGATGCCTGCTGCTGTGAGCTTTGTAGCCCATGGCCTCATTACCACAGCAAATCACAAAAACCTGGACAGTCTACTAAGACACATAAGGCTTTCAGTCTGTGCAAGGTGTCCAAACTGATGAAATCATGTGTCCTTCAAATATGAAGAAGCAGGAAGAACGTGAAGGCTCATTATCTGAGCAACAGGAACAAACTGAAACTGAACTACCCCTCATTCTAAAAGCTATTTAAGTAACGAAGAACATGAATGTGGTTACTCAAAAGTGTACAACAGTAGCAAAAAAATTAATACAATTCTGGGAAATGAAGTGAGTGGTGGTGATCTAATGTCTGTGAATCCAAGAGAACCAAAAGACTGATTTCAGAACTCCATGTTATTAGTTGAGATGTTGGCATTGATAGTGTTTTGGATATCCAAGTGAACCTTTATTATTTTTTAACTTATTAAGGGGTGAATATTCCTGATAAAGGAGAAGATGACAATTTAGTCCTAGAAGATATATATAGGACTTTACATCTAAGAGAAAAATCTAATCATATTTTAAAAACATTCCAAAGGTAAATCACAGGAAGAAAAATGTTACAGGCATAGAAAACATAATGTTGCAAATTCTAAATGGTTCCTGGATTTGATGGAATTTTTAAACCCAAAGAGTAGTGATGGTATAGTAGTCAAATTTTACATTTTTATGTCAAGTTTTTTTT
>JAQQSZ010012036.1:0-12106 GCA_028646595.1 Phalanger gymnotis | reverse complement strand
AAAAAAAAGAAGTACAAGCAGAAAAAAAGACAGGCTCTGCCCTGAAAGATTTTCCTTTCTAATGGGGGGATGAAAGGGAGGGGAAGCTACTTAGTTTGGGGGCATGATAAAGAAAGACTGAAGTGACACCCTGAGAAGAATGAAGAAATGGTTGGCTTGAGTGCCCTGCTTATATGGAAGTTCTGAGAAAAAGTAACAAATCAGAGAAAAAGAGAGAGTGGGGGAGGCAGATAGACAGACAGATACAGAGAGACACACAGAGAAAGAGAGAAAGAGGGGGAGAGAGAAGTATAAAGAAGAAAGAAAAGGAGGAGGAGGGGGAAGTAGTGGGGAAGGAGTTGGTTAGATGCGATGCTTTCAATGTGCAAATTTGAGGGCTGAAGCATCTAGTATCAAGAGGTTTCTGAGGCCTGGTAGAAAAACGGCCTGGAGAGATGCTAAAGTCACACACAATCCTCATCCTTATCTATACTGATGGGCCACCAAAACAAAGCAAAAACCATTTTTTTATTATTGGAATAATTTGGGTACTCTGTGTTTAATAATTTTATTCTTGAACAAAATTTTGGGGTGTAGTAGATGAAATACAATAAATGGTAGGAATTTACATAACTGATATTTTCTAAGTTGAATATATAGGTGAATTATGTTATCTTGGATATTATTTTGTACATCTCTGATCCATGTAAATTGTCCATGTAAATTGACCAGCTCAGCTAATATTTAAAGGGGTTCTTCATTAGACTGTCAGAAGGGTGTATAATTGGTAATTCTTAGCAACTCTTTAAGAGTGTCTACTTTGTTATTGTGGGGTTTCGATCTGTATCTGTTGAGGAAGTACAAACTCCAATAAAATTTACATCTTTGAAGTATTCAATTATATGAAATTTATGGTAAAAGATGGTTAAATATTTATATAGTTATTAGTTTCTCCAGGGATATTCAACACTTAAATGTATCTATGATCTTATTGATTCAAATGATAGTTATTCCAAACCATTCGTGCATCTTAATGATGTATTAATTTTGCCCACATCTTCCTGTGTTTGTAATGGTGTATGTTAGAAGTATATTAGAAGCTTTTACTCTCTCTGGAAGTTAGAACAGTACTACTAGAACATCCTGGCTACCTACCTGTTATCCTCACGCTTGCCACTTGAATTCTCTTTCTTCCAATCATATAATTTCTTGCTAACATTTTTTTTTACTTTTTATTTGCTTTTGACTTTTTGATGATTTCTAATTACATTCTGCTCACACCCAGTAAGTACCTATCCTCAGTCTTTGAGTGATTCTCATTTTTATATTCCATGATTTACTGCCATATATCTATATCAGTATGTTGCCAGTGTGTTGCTTTTTGTGGGGAGTTTGAAGTCATATAATTTCCCAAAGTCAATGCAGCCTGCTCTGTCATTTATCTCTAGACCTAACTCTTTACAGCTGTACTGTCTATTGTAGTTATACATACTGGTAGACAAGCTCTGTAGTTAGTCTATTCAAATGCATGTTTAATCTAGGCAAGAGACTTTCTTTATCCAGTTGTTCTTTATCACATGGATAGTATAAATGAAATGTTTTTTTTTAAGTAATTACAGAATTCTTCCAGGAAGTTATACAATATTCTAGAGTTTGAAACAATCAGCAGAATGTCATCTTGGTAGGTGGGTAGTATGTTGGGTGTGGGTAGTTTGGTAGCAATGTAATTGTGTGTTAATCTTAAAGTCAGGGAGAATCGAGTTCAAATCCTGCCTCAAACACTCATTATGTGGCCCAGGGCAAGACTCTTAACCTCAGATTGCCTTAGTTTCATCATCTTTAAAAATAAGGGTAATAATAGCACCTAACTCCCAGAATTTTGTGGCCAAAATAAGTTAAAATATACATAATACTTTGCAAATCTTGAAGCACTATATAAATTCTAGCTAGTACAATGGAGAGATAGGTCAATGAGGATGAAGCCTTCATAATATCCATGATATGTTCTGCCTGATATCAATTCACATGAAAGCTGGGTGACCCTGCTTCTAGAAAAGCTGTGATAGAGGAGTCCTTGCCCTCCTTGTTTCAGAGAATGAAAATGATCTTTTTTTTGTTTCCTATTCTCTTACTGCATGGTGGGAGTGGGGGAGGCTTTTGATTTAGATACAATGTTTGAACAAGTGAATAAAATTGCTTTTTTATGTTGAACAAAGCAAGAACTGTTGGGTTCTTTCAAGTGGTAGAAGAATTTAGGCCTTTTACTCAATAACTATTTGGTCATGAGCAAATTGTTCTACTCTTATTTGGTCTACAACTTTGTGAGATTCAAACGTTAGCATAGTCACTAAAAGTTTAGAAACCAGATACCATATAACAGTCTACTATAAGCCACTCCCTAAAGAGCAACTGTTCTATCTGGCCTGGCAGTGGATTGAACCAAAAAGTAAGGCATGATGTCTTCCAAGTTCTACATATTGACACACCTAGGGATAACTTGGTCAGGGGAATACTTTTTAACAAACATTTTAAGTTTTAAACTAACTCTACTGGGGATTGATTGAGTGTGTAGAGAAGAGAGTGTGTCCCAGTTTAGGGGGATGGCTTTGTACTTATCTCACTAAACTAATTTATTTTAAGTGGTTTGTTGACATCAATTGGCCAAATTGTTAGTAAGGAGACATTAACATCATAAATGGTTTCAAGGAGTGAAAGCTGGATAGGGACTGATAAGTGATAGTACTAGAGATGCTCCTCCAAACCCTCAGGGTTCCCCCTAGTGTTCTGGAGTATCAGCCATATTCTTTGCAACTAACTTTCCACTCCAAATTGAGAATGGGATAGTTGCCTCGTAACCTATGCTACATCAGCATGATCACCACGATCACCATTATTTTTATTATCTGTGAACAGGACTTTTGTATCTGTAGGGGATCCCTCTTAAACTTGTATTCTTTGGTGGCTCTCAAATAGCATTGATAGACACCTTTGTCAATAACATGGCTTTCTGGTTTCTGGATGCTCTAATGTCTATGAAGAGAGAATCATAAAACAAGGTCATATTTCTCAAAAAATCTTAAATAATTTTGATATATGGAAGGGAGACAATTTGTTGAAAAAAAGACCCCATGTCTTGATCCCAATTCAATTTTCTTTCAAATCATGAACACTAAGGACATTGTTTTAGTTTCTGTTCTTTTTCAAAAATATTTTATTGATTTTGTTTTAAGATAATCTAAGTTTCAGCCATACTAGTGTCCTTTTCCACCCTCAGAGAGCCAATCCAAATAGTAAAGAAAAGTTTTAAAATAAATGAGGAAGAAGAGAAAATTTGGCTAAACCTATTAACATGTAAAAATATCTGAAAGTACATGCTATGTTTCAGTCCATAGACTCCATACTTTTTTAAAGGAATAGGTGGGGAAGAGAGAGGGAGTTGTTTTTTTCCCGATATTTCCTCTTTAGGACCATACTTTTTCTCTGTAATTTTTCTGTGTTCACCTTTGTTTTATGACTGTTTTCATTTACATTGTTGTAGCCATTATGTATATTGTTTCCATCTTTTTCTTTAATCTGAATCAGTTCATGCAAGTTTTTTCTTTTCAGGCGTGATATTTATGATTTCTCATAGCACAATAATATTCCATTACATTAAGGTGCCACAACTTATTTAGCCATTCCCCAGTTTACAGACATCATTATCATGATCATCATCATCATCATCATCTTCTTGTTCTTCTTCTTCTTGTTCTTCTTCTTCTTCTTCTTCTTGTTCATCTTCTTGTTCTTGTTCTTTGTCTTCTTCTTCTTCTTGTTCATCTTCTTGTTCTTCTTCTTGTTCTTCTTGTTCTTCTTGTTCTCCTCCTCCTCCTCCTCTTCCTCCTCTTCTTCCTCCCCCTCTTCTCCTCCTCCTCCTCCTCCTGCTCCTCCTTCTCTTTCTTCTTCTACAATAACCTCTCGGGGTAAATATTTAGAACTGGAATCGCTGACTTAAGTTTGGGTGTTTTAGTCCCTTTATTTTCTTAACTACAAATTCTTTCCAAAATGATTTTCTTGACTCACACCTTCAGCAACAATGCAATAGTGTGTCTGTCTTCCCAACTCTATTGAACATTTTCTATTCTCTTATTTTGTTGTCTTTTACCATTTGCTAAGGCATAAGATGGAGCCTTATTTTCATTTCTTTTATTATTATTGATTTGGAGAATTCTCTTTTTTAAAACTGTTTCTTCAGATCTTTTGGACAATTATATATTGGAGAATATGTATCTGGACAAAAACATCAGGAACTTACATTCTATGTTTTAGAGTTAATTGTGAAATGATAAAAATAAGATGAATTATATAATATTACTTTAAAAAGTCCATTTGTACAGATTGCTCTCAATATGCTTTTGCATAAATGGGAAAGAATGTATATAGTTTAGTAGTTATCAGTATTCATTCAGCTATGTTCTTTTAAATATTGACAGAGTCTGAGTTTGTTTATTTTCTGTCTTGGTTTCATCCCCCATTTCAGAGAACTTGTATTTTAGTCAGCAATGCATTCACAACTGTATCCCTTCTAGTATATATCTCATTATATACTCATTCCAGTCTACTTTGTTTCCCTGTCTTTGTTTTCTGTGATTACTCTTCTACCTTCTCTATAAGTATATCCACAACTATGATATCAGGGTTCAAATATGGTGTTTCCATCAATTTTGATGGAAATATAGCTTTTATAATAACTCTTACAAGACTTTTCCAGTTTCTCCAGTTCTTCTTTCCATATTTGTCTTCAAGTGTCCTTGGGAATATTTTTCTTGGTTGAGTGTTTTGCCTGGCTTTCTTTGAATGGTTTTTCTCTCTATTGTTTCTAATTATATAAAAAAAAAAAACCTCACTGGTAACGTTTTCCTACTGTACAGCATCGCTTGCTGACTTTGTTTATCATAATATGTGTAGATGAAGGTGAGATCTGCATCATTTTTCCCTTTGAAAATCCATTACATATGAATAAATGAAAATCCCTGAGCAAGACAAAAGTATTTTTATGATGAGTTTAATTAGTTTTGCAACCAGGCATTCAATTTTTACTGCGTTACCTTCTCTGTCTTTACTTATATCCTCATCAATTTATTTTCTCCTCAGATATAAAACTGAAAGCTTTTAATTTTTAATTTAAAATATTTTTTTTAATAATGTGACCTCCTGACTACTTAATAAATCTAACCTTTTATCTATTAATTCCTTCAAATCCTGGGGACTTTAAATTGCTCAAATCTTATTTGGTTCATGGAATTATGATGTTACTTGTGATTTTCCTCCCAAAGTTTGATAGTATGTTCATTGTAGAATCATGAATTAAATCCATAATCCTAATAATCCATAATAAATTGCTGAAAGATAATTTAAACTTCTGAGAGTTTGATTATGTTAAAGGATTAGGAGAAAAGAAAGAATGAAAGATGACCAAGTACCAAGGAGGCAAAATGCAAATCCTCAGAATATCTGATTGTATATGTATGTGCATGTATGTGATCATAGCTTTTTTTCCCCCCAAGAATAAGGAATATCTTTTAGGATTGTTTCTATTATAAAGGGGAAAATATTATTAACAGGTACCTAGTGTTAATATCTATGAGATCTACAGTTAGATCAAGCACTGAAATTTGAATCATAGAACTGCTATATCATTTACTACTTCTGGGATATTTGGAAAATCACTTTCTTTCTTGGTCTCAATTTGTTCAATAACCGAATAATATGGCTGGACAAAGTGGCTGCTGAGGCCTCTTTCCGATTGAGATCTATCTTTAGACGTTCAATTCAATGCAGTTTGTCAACTAAATATAATTATAAGCTTATATGTATAATATAAACATACTTATATGTATATGCTGCTATAGAATTGAGGTACATTTGTGCATCTTGGATTTAGTTCAAAATTCAAAGTGGCTGAGATTTCATCAGTGTTGGAATTGACTTATATTTGGACCCCCTCCAAAAATGAAGACCACAATTCATTTTTAATTCACTCTTTATGTCCTAAGATGTTGCTTGGGGCCCATAGAAGTTAAATGACTTATCCTAGGTTACACAATCAGTGTCAAAGGCAAGAATGGCCCCCAATTTTCTTACTCCAAATCTAATGCTGTACCATAATACCTCCATGTGAAAAGGTAACCTGGAGTCTGTGTAAACAACAAGTTTTCTTTTTTTTTTTTTTTTTTTGATCAGGTGCAATATAACCATTTCTCCTCAATTTTGAACTTTCCTATTTGATTTTTGAACACAAATGTAAAAATTTCTGTTCTTTCTTATTATTACTTATTTTTACGATTAACAAATATTTAAAATATTGATATCTTCTTGGTCCTAATTTGGTTATTCATAATGTAAGCTGTTCTTCCCCACTTTGTGTCTCCTAAAATATTTGATAAGCTCAACATCTATACCTTTTTCTAAGTTATTGATGAAAAATTTAAATAGCATATGGTCAAATATAGATCTCTGCAACTCCATTACTTACTTCCAACCATTATTTCAACCAATTATTAACCCACATATTATTACCTGACCCATATCTCTTGATATTTTCCATAAGAATAAAATATGCGATTTTGTCAAATGCTTTCTAAAATCTAGGTAGATCAAGATTTATAATACTTTCCTTATTTATCAGGATACTAATCATCAAAAAGAAATCACATTATTTTAACATAACTTTTTCTTAATGTAAGCATGCTGTTTCTTCATGATTTTTTTTCTCAATTACATGTCAAAACAATATTTAGCATTCATTTAAAAAAAATGAGTTCCAAGTTTTTCTCCCTCCCTCCTCCATTTGCCTCTTCTGAAAATGATAGGCAATTTGATACAGGTAATACATGTGCTGTCATATAAAACATATTTGCATATTAGAGTTGTGAAGAAGAAACAGATCAAAGGAATAAAAACCATGAAAAAGAATTAAGCGAAAAAATTATATTTCAATCTACATTCAGAGTCCATCAATTCCTCATCTGCATGTGGATAGCATTTTCCTTCATGAGTCCTTTGTGCTTGTCTTGGATCACTGTGCTGCTGAGAAATGCCAAGTCATTCATAGTTGATCATTAGACAATGTCGTTGATGCTGTGTACAATGTTTTCCTGGTTCTGCTAATTTCACTTTGCGTCGGTTCCTACAAATCTTTCCAGGTTTTTCCGAAATCTGCCTATTCATTTCTTATTGCACTTCAGCCATTCTCCAACTTATAAGCATCTCCTCAATGTACAATATTTTGCCACCCTGAAACGAACTGCTGTAAATATTTTTGCCCATGTAAGTTTTTTCCCCCATTTTTATGATCTCTTTGGGATAGAGACCTAGTAGTGGTATTGTTGGATCAAAGGGTATGACCATTTTGGTTGCCCTTTGGGCAAAGTTCCAAGTTGCACTCTAGAATGATTGGATCAGTTCACAATTAGTGACCCAATTTTCCCACATCCTCTCCAACATTTATTATTTTCCTTTCGTGTCATATTATCCAATCTGATAGGTATGAGGTGGTGTATCAGAGTTTTTTTTTTTTTAATTTGCATTTGTCTAATCAAAAGTGACTCAGATCACTTCTTTGTATACCTAGAAATAGCTTTTATTTCTTTATTTGAAAACTGTTCATATCTTTTGACTATTTATCAATAGGGGACTGGCTTGCATTCTTATAAATTTGATTCAGTTCTTTCAATATTTGAGAAATGAGGCCTTTATCAGGGAAACTTGTAAAAATTGTTTCCCATCTTTCTACTTTCCTTCTAATCTTGGTTGCATTGTTTTTTTTTCTACAAAAGCTTTTTCAATTTAACATAAATTATCTATTTTGCATTTTGTAATGCAAATCTATTTCTTGTTTGGTCATGAACTCTTCCCTTCCTTATAGATCTGACAGGTACACTATTCATTGCTCTTTTAATTTGCTTATGGTGTCCCAGTTTATATCTAAATCATGTGCCCATTTTGATCTTATATTGGTACACAGTGTGAGACGTTGGTGTACAGCTAGTTTTTTTTTTTTTTAACAGTACTACTTTTAATTTAATAGTTGCTCAACACTGAAAAATTGACCTGGTCACACTAATTCCTAGTTGTGAAACCAGGAATTAATTTCAGACATTGGGAAAAGAAAATCAGAAGCTTAAGAGATAATTATGGGAATATATGTAACAAACTATACCAATGCCAGACCATGGCCACTTCAAGGATCAAGGTGACTAGAGCTGATGAGCATTCTCTGCAAAAAAGTCAGTTCAGCTATAGAAATGACAATCCTTAAAGCAGTCACCAAGTCTCAACAATCTTGATGATTAGTTAGGGGTAAAAAAGATTGCTTAAGATTTTATTCTATGAAAAGCTTCAGAGAGAACTAAAAGCAAGAGTGAATACCGGCTGCCTTTTTTTTTAAGCCAACAATCCTTGTATCTTATCTGAACAAAATAAACATTGAAACAACAATGAACAATGAATTGTTACCAGTTTCTTTGTACCATTAATTGCTTTTTATCAGTGAATGAATGCTGCATTGGATTTTAAGTTCTTCTATCATTAATAAGGAGATCTTAGCAAAGTCATTTAGCCTTGATTTAGTCATAATTGTTCAGAATTCCCTAAGTCTGCTATGAGAAAAAAAAAATGAGCTTACAAATGTTTTCATTTCCCGAGAAGAAAGGAGTATAAAAGCCAAGTCTTTCCCACACATCTCAAAGCTACTGTAGCAGGAGAAAGATTGTAGAGGAGAGTGCTAAGATGGTTAAATGCTATTTTTTTTTGGAGGGGGGAAGGCAGGATAGTTGGGGTTAAGTGACTTGCCCAAGGTCACAAACATAGTAAGTGTGTCTGAAGCCAGATTTGAACTCAGGTCCTAGTGACTCCAGGGCCAGTGCTCTACTCGGTGAGACACCTAGCTGCCCCAGTTAATGCAAATACACCATAACTCACAATTTTAGCCTAAATGAACAAAAATATTTTCCTACCAAAAGTCTTACAATCCTAAATGAGATGTACCATATTACTAGAGCATGTAAGATCAGAGAGCAAGACACAGACCTCATACAGACTTAAAAAAAAAAAAAAGGTTTACAGGAAATGTAATAATTTGTGAAGTAAATGTTCCAAAGTAGGTAGAAAGCTATTCTTTCCTAAATAACACCCTAAACATTTCACCTCATCTCTCAAATCTGTAAATGTACTGAATAAGAGATTATTGTAGTTTGAGCTACATATTTTTTATTTTAAAAAATAAAGCATATTCATGAGTTCTCATGCCAAAAGCTGGTTTCTGGAGTTATCAAACACCAGGTTACTATGGTCATTGACTACTGTGTCTTGTGTACCTAGTCTGTTCCACTGATCCACCCCTCTATTTCTAAGCCAGCACCAGATAGCTTTGACGATTACTACTTTATAATATAGTTTGAGATCTGGTATTGCTAGGTCACCTACCTTTCTGTTTTTCCCCCCATTAATTCCCTTGATATTCTTGATATTTTTTTTCTTCCAGATAATTTTTATTGTTATTTTTTTCTAGCTCTATCAAACAATTTTTTGTTACTTTGATTGATATGGCACTGAATAAATTAATTAGTGTAGGCAAAATTATTTTTTTTATTATATTAGCTCTGCTTACCCATGAAAAATTGATGTTTTAGATTTAACTTTATTTATATGAAAAGTGTTTTGTAATTGCATTCATATAGTTCCTGGGTTTATCTTGGCAAGTAGACTCTCAAGTATTTTATGTTGTTTACAGCTATTTCAAATGAAATTTTTCTTTCCATTTATTCTTGCTGGGTTTTGTTGTTCATATAATTAAATGGTGATGATTTATATGGCTTAATCTTTTATCTTGCAACTTTGCTAAAGTTGTTAATTAGTTCAAGTAGTTTTTAAATTGATTCTCTAGGGTTCTCTAAATATACCATCATATCATCTGCAAAGAGTAATAATTTTGTTTCCTCATTGCCTATTCTAATTCCTTCTTTTTTTTTTCTTTTCCTAATGCTACGGCTAACATTTCTAGTACTATATTGAATAATCATGATGCTAATGAGCATCCTTACTTCACCCCAACATTATAGGGAAGGCTTCTAGATTATCCCCATTATAGATTTGCTGATACTTTTAGATGGATACTGCTTATCATTTTAAGGGATGCTCCCTTTATTCCTATGCTCTCTAGAGTTTTTAATAGGAATAGGTGCTATATTCTATCAAAAGCTTTTGCAGCATCTTTTGGGATAATCATATGATTTCTGTTAGTTTTGTTATTGATATGGTCAATTATGCTGATAGTTATTCAAATATTGAACCAACCCTGCATCATTCCTGGTATAAACCTAACCTGGTCATAGTGTATAATCCTTGTGATTTTGTAATACATTGCTGTAATTGCCTTACTAGTGTTTTGTTCAATTTTTTTGCATTGATATTCACTAGGGCAATTGGTCTGTAATTTTCTTTCTCTGCTTTAGCTCTTCCTGATTTAGGTATCAGCACCTTATTTGTCATAAAAGGAATTTTAGAGGACTCTTTTTTGCCTGTTTTTCTAAATAGTATTGAAATTGATTGTTCTTTTAATGTTTGGTAGAATTCACTCATGAACCCATCTGGTCCTCACATTTTTGGCTAGTGAGTTCATTAATGGGTAGTTCAATTTCTCTTCATACAATGGGGTTATTTAGGAATTCTATTTCCTAATCCGTTGATCTAATTAATTTATATTTTCATAAATATTCATCAATTTCACTCAGATTGTCATATTTACTGGATATAATTGGGTGAAATATTTCCTAAGGATGGCTTTAATTTCTTCTTTATTGGTGTTGATTGCACCCTTTTCTTTTTTTTTTTTTTATCAAATTAATTAATGGCTTTTCTATCGTATTCTTTTTTTTCATAGAACCAGCTCTAGATTTTTTTTTTATTAACTCAACGTGGGGCCATTTCCAGTCATCCTGATTTGTATCTTCCCACTGGACCTAGATGACTCTTGAGCAGAAAGTGAGGCTGGTGACTTTGCACAGCCCTCCCTCACTTAAATCCAATTCACTTGCAAGTCATGGCCTCATCTTCCTGATATCATGGTGCCCTTCAAGAATGATGGACAGGGAGTCATTTTCCTCCTTGAGATCCTGGATTAGAATTATTAGAAATTAAAAAATTAGAACTGGGCAAAATGAAGCCAGTGAAATTATAAGAGATTAAGAAATAATTAAACAAAACACAAGTAATGAAAAAACCAAAGAGAAAGTGAAACATCTTATAAGAAAAAGAACAGATTTGGAGAATACATCAAGAAGAGAAAATATAAAAATAATTGGAGTAACTGACAGTCATGATCAAAAAAAGAATTGTGATACAATAATATAAGACATAATTAAAGAAAATTGTCCCGAAACATTAGAACAAGCCAGGGCAGTAGAAATCAAAAAAATCCATCAAACACCACTTAAAAGACAGCCTATGAGGAAAACTCATAGGAATGTCATAGTCAAATTCTGGAATCCCTAGCTCAAGGACAAAATATTAAAAGCATCAAAAATAAGACATTTTAAATATGATGGTGCCACAATTAGAATTACACAAGACCTAGCAGCACAGACATTAAACGTGTTGAAACACAATATATAGAAGAGCAAAAGACCTGGGTCTCTGGCTGAAAATATCATACCCTTCAAATTTCAGTATTATCTTGAAGGAAAAAAATGGACATTTGACAAACCCTCAGACTTTCAAGACCTTGTTAAAAAAATCTTCAAATTAATAGAAGATTTGACATACAAGAACCAAGAGAAGCATAAGGTACACACCTAAGATTGACTATAAGGGATTCATAAGAATACTGCTTACCTTTTATATAACATAAAATGTAAAATATATGTCTAACATTCTTATTAATAATTGTCGAGCTCATAAGAAAGGTGGATAAACTTGACTATGATATGAACTTAAAAAGTAAAACCATTTAGGAACAACAAAAACAATACCTATTTTATACAAAAGAGGTGCAAGAAGAAGAAAGGGAGAATAGGGCTGGTATTTCTGGTAACCTACTTTCATCAGGAATGGGATTAAGAGGGAACAATACATATATATATTTAGAAGA
>JAQQSZ010012035.1:0-12106 GCA_028646595.1 Phalanger gymnotis | reverse complement strand
GAGTCCTGCTTCCCTCTGCCCCTTTGTGGGTTCTGTAGTTCTAGAATTGGTTCAGAGCCATTTTTTCATAGGTTTTTGGAGGGACTTGGTGGGGAGCTCACGCCAGTTACTGCTTTCCAGTCGCCATCTTGGCTCCGCCCCTACAACTGGGTTTTGAAGGCTAGTATTTTGCATGAATCCGTGGATGCATAAGGAGATAGATTTCTAATTGATGGAGAAAACACTAACACTATGGTGGATGCATGGTTGAAGGATGTAGTTTCCAAACACTTTTTTGAACTAGAGCCTCTCCTCAAAGGAGACTGGAATTCGTGGATTTGATGGAAGTAGAAGAAGTGGTTCAAGGATGGGTATTCTGTTCTAACGCTGGTAAGAGGAGGTATTTAACTAGAATTTTATCTATTTTTTCCCTCCCCTAAGTATTACAAGTCAAGGAGTGCAATAGATCCAAAACCAAAACTTTTTCCCTGCTATCTAAATTTTGAGGGAGGAGAATAGATCAAACCTTACATCTGCTTACTTGGCTCTTGACACCAAATAATGATTATACAAAAGACCATCACAAATAATGAAATGTGAGTAAACAATCTATCCAAGCAGAATAGCAAAAATAATTTATACAACTTATATAGATTAGGATATAATATAAAACATTATTTTATAACATAGTGAAATATAAAAGAGCAAATAAGCTTTTTTGATGAGGCATGATAAGATTTTAGGTTGAACCAAGAGTGAAAACCTCCATCTCATCATGGAGAAACTCTCTATCAAATGTCTCTAGGCAATCATAGTAAAAGTCAGGAACTTACTGAGGATCAAGCTTCCCATACATGTCTGTACTTCCACATTCTTTTTCTCTCTTTTCCTTGGAGTTACTGTGAAAAATGTCTGTAACCATGCACATCTTTCCTCCCAAAGCTTTCAAGCATAAATGCTACATAATGTTAGCATTTTCTTTTTTTCCTTTTTTCCTCGTTTTTGTATTTTAATTACATTTATTATTTTTAGTTTACAGCTTTCAGTTCCACAAGTTTTTGAGTAACAAATTTTCTTCCCCTCATTCCCCTTGTCCCATCCCCAACCCCAAGATGGTATGGAATCCGATATATATTCTACATGTGCTTTCACATTAAACTTATTTACATAATAGCCAAGTTGCAAAGAAGAATTACAACCAATGGAATGAATCATGAGAAAGAAGAAATAAAATCAAAAAAAAAAGAGAAAAAAGAAAAAAGAGAGCAAATATTTTACCTCAATCTGCATTCAGACTCCAGTTCTTTCTCTGGATGTAGATAGCTCTTTCCATCATGGGTCCTTTGGAGCTGTCTTTCAACCTTGTATTGTTGAGAAGAGCCAAATCTATCAAAGTTAGTCATCACAGAAGCAATGTGACTGTGGTTGTGTAATGTTCTCCTGGTTCTGCTCCCCTCACTCTGCATCAGATCATGTAGGTCTTTCCAGGTTATTATGAAGTCCATATCTTCCCCATTTCTTATAGCACAATAGTAATCCATTACATTCATATTTCACAACTTCTTTAGCCATTGACTACTGCATCTTGTGTACCTTACCTATTCCACTGATCCACCACTCTCTTTCTTAGCCAGTACCAAGTAGTTTTGAGGACTGCATCTTTACAGTACAGTTTGATATCTGGCATGGCTAGGCCACCCTCTTAAGTATTTCTTTTCATTAATTCCCTAGATATTCTGGACCTTTTGTTCTCACAGATGAATTTTATTATTATTTTATCCAGCTCTGTAAAATAGTTTTTTGATAGTTCAATTGGTATTGCACTGAATAAGTAAATCAATTTAGGTAAAATTGTCATTTTTATTATATTAGCTTGGCCTAACCATGAGCAACTGATATTTTCCCATTTATTTAGATATGACTTTATTTGTGTGAAAAGTGTTTTGTAATTATGTTCACTTAGGCTCTGGGTTTGTCTCAGCAGGTGGAATACCGAATATTTTAAAGTGTCTACAGTAACTTTAAATGGAATTTCTATTTTTGTCTCTTGCTGTTGGGCTTTGTTAGTAATATGTAGGAATACTGAGGATTTATGTGGGTTTATTTTATATCCTGCAACTTTACTAAAGTTGTTTATTATTTCAAGTAGTTTTTTACTTGATTCTCTAGGATTCTTTAAGTAAATCATCATATCATCTGTAGAGTGATAACTTAGTTTCTTCTTTGCCTCTTCTAATTTCTTCAATTTCTTTTTCTTCTCTTCTTGCTACAGCTAACATTCTTAGTACCAATTTGGATAATAGGGGTGATAATGGACATCCTTGTTTCACCCCTAATCTTATTGGGAATGCATCGAGCTTATCCCGATTACATATAGTGCTTGCTGATAGTTTTAGGTATATGCTACTCATAATTTTAAGGCAGACTCCATTTATTCCTATGCTTTCTAGTGTTTTTAATGGGAATGGATATTGTTTTTTCAAAAGCTTTTTCTGCATCTATTGAGATAATCATATGGTTTCTGCTTGTTTTGTTGTTGATATGAACAATTATGCTGATTGTTTTTGTAATATTGAATTAGCTTTGCATTCCTGGAATAAATCCTACCTGGTTATAGTGTATTATTCTCGGGATAAGTTGCTGCAGTCTTTTTGCTAATACGTCATTAAAAATTTTTGAATCAATATTCATTAGGGAAAGCAGTGTATAATTTTATTTCTCTGTTTTGACTCTTCATGGTTTAGGTATTTTTACCATACTTGTGTCATAAAGCAAATTTGTTAGGACTCTTTCTCCCCCTATTTTCCCAAATAGTCTATAAAGTATGGGAATTAATTGTTTTTGATAGAATTCACATGTAAAACCCTCTGGCCCTGGAGATTTTTTTTCCTATAGAGTTCATTGATGGCTTGCTCAATTTCTTTTTCTGAGATGAGTTAATTTAGATATTTTACTTCCTCTTATGTTAACCTGGGCAATTTATATTTTTGTAAGTAATCATCAATTTCCCTCAGGTTGTCACATTTATGAAGATACAATTGGGCAAAAAATTCCTAATTATTGTTTTAATTTCCTCTTCATTGGAGGTGAATTTACCCTTCTCATTTTTGATACTGGTAACTTTGTTTTTTCTTTCTTTTTTAAAAGTCAAATTAATGAAAGGTTTATTGACTTTATTGTTTTTTTCATAAAACCAACTCTTATATTTATTAGTTCAATAGTTTTCTTGATTTCAATTTTATTAATCTCTCCTTTGGTTTTCTGTATTTGTAATTTGATATTTAGTTGAAGATTTTCAATTTGTTCTTTTTCCAGCTTTTTCATTTGCTTGCCCAATTCATTGTTCTCCTTTTCCTCTGTTTTATTCATGTAAGCATTTAGACACATAAAACTTCCTCTAAGAACTGCTTTTGCTGCGTCCCATAAGTTTTGGCATGTTGTCTCATTGTTGTCATTCTCTTGAATGAAGTTATTGTTTCTATGATTTTTTTCTTCAACCCACTTATACTTTAGGATTAGATTATTTAGTTTCCAATTAATTGGTACTTTGTTACAAATAAGTTTAATTGCATCATGATCTGAAATGGATGCATTGACTACTTCTGCCTTTCTGCACTGGATTGTGAGATTTTTATGCCCTACTACATGGTCAGTTTTTGAGTATGTGCCATGTACTGCAGAGAAAAAGGTATATTCCTTTTTATCCCCATTCAGTCTTCTCCAAAGGACTATCATATCTAACTTTTCTAAAATTCTATTCCCCTCCTTAACTTCTTTCTTGTTTATTTTGATGTTAGATTTATCAAGTTCAGAGAGTGGAAGCTTGAGGTCCCCCACTAGTATAGTTTTACTATCTATTTCTTCCTGTAACTTCCTTAACTTCTCTAAGAAATTGTATGCTATACCGCTTGGTGCATATATGTTAATTAATGATATTACTTCATTGTCAATGGTGCCTTTTAGCAGGATATAGTGTCTTTCCATATCTCTTTAAATTATAACTATCTTTGCTTTTGGTTTGTCTGAGATTAGGATTGATACCCCTGCTTTTTGTTTTTTTACTTTAGCTGAAGCACAATATATTCTCCTCCAGCCTTTTACCTTTACCCTGTGTGTATCCCACTGTTTCAAACATGTTTCTTATAAACAACATATTGTAAGTTTATGGTTTTTAATCCATTCTGCTATACACCTCCATTTTAAGGGAGAATTAATTCTATTCACATTCACTGTTATCATTACTGTCTGTGTCATTTTCTTTATCCTATTTCTCCCCCATTTATGACTTTGTTACTCCCTTCTCCCTTCCACTCCTCAAAAGAGTTTTGCTTTGACCACTTTCTTCCTCAATTGTCCCTACCAAAGACATCCCACCCTTATCTTACCCTTTTCCCCTTGCTACTCCTTCCTATCCTTCTATCCCCCTTCCCCCCCTCCCCTTTCCCCTTTCCTCTCCTACTGCCTGTAGGACGAATTTATTTCTATACTTATCAGAGTATGTTATTCTCTCCTTGAACCAAATTGGATGAGAGTAAAGCTCACATATCTCTTTTCTCCCTCCCTTCTTCCCTTCTATATTTTGGTGCCTCTTCATGTGGCATAATTTACCCTTTTCTACCTCCTCCTTACCTCTTCTCCCAGAACAATCCCTTTGCTCCCCTTAATTATATTTTTATCTTCACGTCACTTACTTTATACTGACACCCTCAGTCTATGAATATCGCTTTCAATTGTCATAATAACTGCACCATTCTCAATACTGACATATATATATATATATATATATTATGCACACACACACACACACACACATACACACTCACACATACACATGCACACAGACACAGACACACACACACATACACACACACACATATATATGTATATATATGACATACAAATCAATGTAATCCTATATAAGGATGTATACAATTTCCCTCATTGAATAATATAGTCTTTTTTCCTCCATTTACCTTTTTATGTCTCTCTTGAATTTTGTATTTGAAGATCAAATTTTCCATTGAGCTCTGACTTTTTCATCAGGAAGGTCTTGAATGCCATTATTTCATTGAATGTTCATCTCCTTGCCTGAAAAATTATGCTCAGTTTTGCTGGGTAGTTGATTCTTGGATGTAGTCCAAGCTCCTTTGCCTTTTGGAATATCATATTTCAATTCCTCCTTTCTTTTATCGTGGAAATTTCAAGATCTTGCATGATCCTGACTGTAGTTATGAGATATTTGAAGTGCTTTTTTTCTAGCTGCTTGAAGTATTTTCTCTTTGACTGGATAATTCTGGAATTTTGCTACAATATTCCTTGGAATTTTCAATTTGGGATCTCTTTCAGGGGGGAAGTTTTCCTTGATGATTTTTTGGAAGATGCTGTTCAGGTTCTTTTTTTTTCAACATGGCTCTCAGGTAGACAAATAATTCTTAGACTGTCTCTCCTGGACTTATTTTCCATGTCAGTTTTTTTTCCAATCAGATATTTCACATTTACTTCTAGTTTTCCATTCTTTAGATTTTGTTTGACTGGTTCTTGCTGCCTCTAGTGTCATTAGCTTCTACTTGCCCAAGAATGCTGGGCATCAAGAATCAGTCAAACAAAATCTAAAGAATGTTAGCATTTTCTCCACCAATCAGGAATCTCCCAAGGCTTCCACAGATTCATGCAAAACATTACATCTCAAAATCCAAGTTGCACTTGATATATCCTTTGCTTTGTTGTGATATATTAACAATAGCTAGATTTTCTCTGAGCATGAGCTGTATCTCTTTTCCTTATATACATATACTATCAGAAATTAGCACATTTGTTTTCTTGGGACAAGCATGTGTTAAAGGTTCTCTGTTTTCTCTGGTTCTTTCTATTTTTATCCATCTTCTAGCCTTTTGAAGGCATACAAATAGCTTCTTCAATTACAATGCCCCGTACTTAGGCCCCCATTATCATGCTTGACATAAGAATTCTAGGGAGGGACATTGTTATTTCTGGGGAGAAATTATCCCAGCATTTGTTTTGGCTTTGACTAGAAGAAGCCTAAAATTAACTTAGCACATTGATTTGCTCCAGGCTTTTTATTATTTTTTAGACCTATGCACAGTATATTAGCACAGAACAGACTAATGGATTGTCAGGAACTCAGGGACTTTCCCTGGGAGCCATCTGGGCTCCCTGATTCCGTGGATGACAAGTTTTGGCAGAGAGACTGGTGGGTGGTGACTACAGAGAGACAGAACATAATGGGCATTAAAAATTGGCCAATGCGATGAGAAGAGCTCCCATCCTAGTCTTTTGAGTTATTGGGCCTGATTCCTATTCATATTATCATTGGGGAAATTATCAACAACTTAGCCAGTTATTTTTTAAATTGATTCAATATACATTTATTAAATACCAACTGTTTAGAGCACAGTCATGTCGGAGAATGAAGTAAGTGCACAAATTACTCTTGAATATCTTTTTATTTTTATATTTGGGGATAAAGATATCTCATGTGAAGAAAGAGGAAAGCTATACATGTAAGGTGAAACCTGTTAGAGCTCAGCTAATCACATTTAGAATAATCTTGACAAGCAACCATTGAATAACACTTTGTGTGGATATGATTTGTCATCCCTCCTTTTATGATACTTCTGTCCTTTTAAAATAAATCCTGGGTAGAATTTATTCCAGTCTTGTCAATTCATGCAACATGTGTTCATGCATAGATTAACTGGTCCATTAGGAACATCTCTACTTCACACCACAGCTAGAAATAGTGTCTCCAGCGCTTTGGGAAAGAGACTGAAGAAAGATAAGGAGTCAGATAGAGTTCTCTCTTGTAGCAAAAAAAATTCATTAGAAAGGAAGAAATGAATCATGAAAATGAATTCCTGGGTATTTGAGTGGTATCCAGGGATCACTTCAAATTCTTATACCTCTCTAGGATGAAAGTATTTTGCACTTGAATAGTGTAATTTTCATAAAGGGAAGTCTTTGGGTAAAATCTGGATCAACAAAGGAGGTAAAAATATGAGTGAGATTTATGGATATGGTGTTTATATATATATATATATATACATACATACATATATACACATATGTATGTATATATACATATTTGTACACACACATATATCTATGTATATCTATATATTTATATATCTATATCTATCTATATGACTGAATTTGTGTATTTCCATACCTTGGTGAAATAAATGCTTAATGCTAGAGGACTATTTTAAAGATGAGAGATATGCTTTTTCTGTCAGAAAGCTGATTCCAAGTGTGGGTGCATAGGAAGGATATTTGAAAGATAAGCTAGAATGAGCTCTTCAAGTTATGAACAAGGCACTGCCAATTATTAATGATAACTTCAAGACAGACTACAAGAACTTCAGGATGAGTTATTGGGAAAGTACTTTCTGGTAAGCCTTTACTAGGGCTACCAGGGATTATGGCTGTAGAAACTAAATTAAAAAATAACTTGAGTATACCTATTATCATGCTGGGAGGGGCATGGCAATATGTTAGAAAAACCTCAAGCCCACTTCTGTGCTTATATGCAAACCAATATGTTCTGATAGATTAGAATGCTCAACATTCTAGAGCTTCCTCATTAAGTATATATATTTATATACACAGTTACTATGCATGTGTGCATAAATTAATTATCAACAAGAATTTATTGTTTCCATTATATCAGCTAGGTGACACAATGGATAGATTGCCAGACCAAGAGTAAGGAAGATTAATTTTCCTGAATTCAAATCTTGTCTCAGACACTTACTAGTTCTGTTACCCTGTCAAGTCACTTAACCCTGTTTGTTTCAGTTTACTCATCTGTAAAATGAGCTGGAGAAAGAAATGGCACACCACTCCAGTATCTTTGCCAAGAAAACCCCAAATGGGATCTTGAAGAGTCAGATATGACTGAAAATGACTGAAGTTACATCCTAGGAACCGTACGAGGTCTCATGAAGTTCAAGTTTCAGACACTTGCTAGCTATATGACCCCAGACAAGTCACTTTATTTTTGTTTGGCTCAATTTCCTCAACTGTGAGATGAAGATAGCAATAGCACCTACTCCTATGGTTATTGTGAGAACCAAATGAGATAATAATTGTAAAGTTCTTATCATAGTCCCTGGCACATAGTAGGCGCTATATAGATGTTAACTATTGTGGTCACTGATGTTGCTGTTCCTGTTTCTAGGACTTGGGTGGGCTTATGCTCCATTGGCAGTGTCTTCAAGAACTCTGAGTCACTTCAACTTCACAGGGAGCCAAGTTATAGTTAGAAAATCTGAATGAAGTCCAAATATGTGCTAAGGGAGCAAACAGCAAACAATCATGAAGGTATGATTTGATTTGATTTTTCAACATAATTTCAGGGAGATTGGAAGAGGAACTGAAGTCTTAGGTCAGGTTTCCAGTTATTTAATATGAATAAATGAAATATGTTACAACAGTAGTTCATAGATCATAGGATTATTAGCATTAGAGATCAAGAGAAGGTTTAGGGAGCATTGTTCTAAGAAGTGGTTGGTGATTGTATTCTCCTTTGGACTGATTTACCATCCTGATAACCAGCAGTGTGCTGGTCTCTAGTTGAGAGAGAAAAAAATAATTCTCTGTGGAAAAATCCATATTTCAATTTCAAGTTTAATTTGCCTTTTTAACATTTTGTCCATCACTTTCTTAAGTCTAGACAATCAATGAAAAAAAATTAAGCCCTGATTTGTAGTAGTATTTTTTATTCCCAAGGCTTAAATATTCACATAGGATGTTTAATAATTGACTCTTATGAGTAGAATAGACTTGACTCCATGATATCCCTGCTGTAAATTTTAAGAGCTTTTTTCATTGTCTCACTATATTAGAAGTCCCTTGAGGACAAGCAAAGTCTGTTTTTATACCTGTATTCCCAGCCTTTTGTACGGTGATTGGAACATAGCACTTACTAATTTCTCATACATATATGCTTATGTGAAAGCATATTAATATAAAATTAAGCTTCTGTTTCTCATTTGTACTACTTGACTCTTATTTTTTTCTGGTCCTACATGGTCCCCAGTATCTTTTGTACTAGTTCTTGTTTCCAAATGATTTTTGGTCATATGCTATGTCCTGCTGAAATTTATTATGTATCTTTCCATCATATGTACATTGTATTATATGTAATTTAAGTTTTCTAAGTTTACAATATTCCATGATTCATATGTATGTGAATCATTGAGATGATATGGCAGATGAGGAGATGTTCTTTAAGGGTCATAAATTTTTTCATAATCAAAACAAATACCATATAATTTCCCCAAAGCAATCTAGCTTCTTCCTCCTACTCAATTCTGAGCCAACTTCTATAAAACCTATTATATAATAGAAATATCCTTTAGTCAGGTCAAATGGGTTCTTGGCCTCTTGAGATTGTTAAATTTTTCAATTTGAGCATTTTCACCTTGGAAGTTAGCAATTGCTATAAATTGGGGCTCAATTGTTCATTGCCTGGATTTAAGAAAGTCATAAATAAAAAGCAAATTAAATTTTAAAATGTATCATGCATACATTTTCTGGATAGCTGGTTGTTAAACATTTGCCATAACTCTTTCTTTCTACCTATCTACACACACACACGCGTGCACACGTGCACACACACACACACACACACACACACACACAGTAGCAATGAACTGTTTCACACCATGGTCTGGACAGCATGCTTTTCTTATCCATCCTTTCCATAAATGCCTTAGTTATTAAAAGGAAATGAAGCTTTTCAATATGCTGACTGACACTACTACGGAGGATATGGAAGAATAGATAAATCTTAAACAAAAATTGTGATATTTATGACTAGAAGAAATAGCCACAATGATTAAATCCAGGATTTACTTAAATAAATAACCTAGATAAACTTTATGATGGTTTATTCACAATGATATTACAAACTGAGAAGCTAAAATCACACTAAAACTCCTAGAATTTGAGGGGGTGTCTAAGGTTATAAGGGGCTGATAGGTGGTGAAGTGCATGGAACACTGGGCTTTGAATCAGGAAAACTCATCTTCATGAGTTCAAATCTGTCCTCTAACACTTATCACCCATGTGACCCTGGGCAAGTCAATTAACCCTGTTTGCCTCATTTCCTCACCTATAATATGAGCTGCAGAAGAAAATGGCAAATCACTCCAGTATCTTTGCAACAAAAACTCCAAATGAGATCAGGGAAAGTAGGACATGATTGAAAAATGACTGAATGATAACTACAAAAACAGCAAAAAATTGAATTATATTAGCATCAGTTGGGTCCTGTATTAGGTTATTTCTTTTTAGTCCATCTTTAGACCTATGTGTTAGGACCTACAAATGAGGCAGCTAAGTCACACAGTGGATAAAGTTTTGGGCCTGGAGTCAAGAAGACCCAATTTCAGATCTAAGCTCTGATACTTCCTATATGTGTGACCCTGAACAAGTCATTCAATCTAGGTCTGAGAAATAAGAAATAAGAGGTGTCATAAATCTGAAATTGAGGATAATAATAGCACCTTCCTCCCAGAGTTGTCATGAGGATCAAATGACATTATTTATAAAGTCCTTGACACAGCACCTGGCACATAATAAGAGCTTAACATTTTTTTCCATTCTTTCATTCATATGCATATGTGTAAATTATATATATATGTACATATATATATTTGTGTGTATATATATGTGTGTTATATATATATATGTATATATATACACACACTGGCATGAATATTAATATTGTGTAAGCATATAACTATTACTCATGGATCTTATGGGTGCTTATTATATATCTACATTAAGGGAGTTGTATCACTGCATGACATTGTTGTCTGTAGTTCAGCATTTAGAAAATTGTGAGTGCTCAGTAAATGCTACTTGAGTGGTTAATGTCACCTATTACCCTTTCTTACTATCATTGTTGCAATAGCAGAGTCTTAGTTAATGACAATGTCATATTTCATTATACTGAAACAATCAATTAAGTGGAATTTTACTTACGGCATTGTGATGCAGTCCCAGTACTTACATTTAAAAGCTTGTCTTGATTGCCGGGGGCGGAGCCAAGATGGCAGCTGGAAAGCAGTAACTGGCATGAGCTCCCCACCAAGTCCCTCCAAAAACCTATAAAACAATGGCTCTGAACCAATTCTAGAACTGCAGAACCCACAAAGTGGCAGAGGGAAGCAGGGCTCCAGCCCAGGATAGCCTGGACAGTCTCGGGGTAAGGTCTGTCCCGTACGGAGCTCCCAGCTCCCAGCTGAGGGGAGCGGAGCTGAGCCCAGCAGAGCCCAGCGTGCACCGCATGGGCCGACCAGACCACGGACCTACGAGACCAGGAGCCAAACGGAGAGTGCCCTAGCGTGCTGAATTACTGAGCTGTGGCATGTACCAGACGTCACAACCCACAAACAGCAAAGACAACACAGAAGGTTAGTGGGAAAAGCTGTGGGACGGGATGGAGTTTGTGGTTCGGCTACCGCCCCTGGGACAGCGGAGGCGGGGCAGCTTTAGAACTATGGCTGCAGTTGTCTCTGGCCCCAGGCCCACCGGGTGGGAGGAATTAAGTGGCGGATCAGAGCAGGAGTGAAGAGCCTGCTGAAGATTTAAGCCCAATCTGGATTGGGGGTTCTTGGGGAAGGAGGAATGCTGGTGAGGCAGCGCATCCGCCCAAGCATGGAACATAGAATAGTCTACGAGCAGTCATACCCCATTGAAAAAAACTCAAGCATTAAGTAAGTTGGCTGGGAACATGGCCAGGCAGCGAAAACACACCCAGATTCAGTCTCAGACTCTGGAACCCTTCTTTGGTGACAAAGAAGACCAAAATATACAGTCAGAAGAAGCTAACAAAGTCATAGAGCCTACAACAAAAACCTCCAAGAAAAACATGAACTGGTCTCAGGCCATGGGAGAACTCAAAAAGGATTTAGCAAAGCAAGTTAGAGAAGTAGAGGAAAAATTGGGAAGAGAAATGAGAAGGATGAGAGAAAACCATGAAAAACAAGTCAATGACTTGCTAAAAGAGACTCAAAAAATACTGAAAAGTATACTGAAGAAAACGACACCTTAAAAAATAGACTAACCCAAATGGCAAAAGAGTTCCAAAAAGCCAATG
>JAQQSZ010012034.1:0-12107 GCA_028646595.1 Phalanger gymnotis | reverse complement strand
TTCCTTCCTTCCTTCCTTCCTTCCTTCCTTCCTTCCTTCCTTCCTTCCTTCCTTCCTTCCTTCCTTCCTTCCTTCCTTCCTTCCTTCCTTTCCTCATTCTTTTCTCTGTCTCTATCTTTCTGTCTCTCTCCTCTTTTCTCCTCTCAACTTCTCTCTCAACTCAGATATCCTCTGTGAAGCCTTTACTATGACATTTCACCTTTCCACTCTGTTGGCAATGATATTTTATCACTAGCATCATAGTAAGGTCCTAGAGAAAGGACTTCAGTCATCATTAGTCCATACCTCTTATGAAATGCCCCTTCCATACACACACATGCACACATGCATGCACACACACATGCACACGTATGCACACACACACACATGCACGCAACCCAACAAAAATGAAAACACCATGTTTCAGAAAGGGATATGACTGCCAAAGATCGCACAGCTCTGATCTTCATAGGAAAAGAAAAGAGTAATGAGGAGAGATAGCATGTGAGGAGATTGGTCCTGCAAGAGTTTTCTGCTTTCATTTTATATTTCTGCATCTTTGCAAAGATTGTCCCCCTGCCAGAAATTTACTCCCTTATCACCATCCCCTCCTGGAATCCTTAGTTCCTTTCGAGACTCTGTTTAAGTGCCATCTACTGCAGAGGTTTTTCCAGATTCCCCAAGATGCCAATGCCTTTTGAAATTGCCTTGTTTCTATTTTATTACATATCTGCATGTTTTCTCCAGTAGAATGTGAACTCCTGGAGGCAAAAATCATTCCATTTTTGTCTCTATATTGCCAGCTCCTAATAGACACTTAATAGATGCTTATTGAATGAATTAATGAATGCAGTGAGAAAATGAATACTTACCTCATAAGGTTGTTGTGAGGAAATCTCTTTGTAAATATTCAAGCTCAAAGTCAATATGCATTATGAGTCTATAAAGTACCAGTGTGACCTAGGTATTCATTGGAATCAGACATTCATGGGTTCAAGTCTGCTTATGACACATACAAGCCATGTAATCTTATCATAATCAGCTAAATTCTCAGGTCCTGAGTCAAACCTCTCAGTCTATCGGTTGCAGAACAAATTTGGATTTTCTTTTAAAGGAGTTTCCTTCTGAGGAGTTCTCTCTATGTGTGAAAGCTCAGATCTATACTCTCTCTTTGTCTCTATTTGTCTGCTTTGTGTCTGTCTTTGTCTATTTGTCTACTCTGTCTCTGTCTCTCTGCCTGTGTCTTTCTGTCTCTCCATCTCTGCCTCTGTTTCTTTATGTCTCTCTACCTAGCTAGCAGTCTGTGTCTGTTTGACTCTCCCCAGAAATATAGATACTCACATGACATATATATATATATGGATATATGTGTGTGTATGCACACATGTGTGTGTATAAAATAGGCATATAGATAAATACATATATATGCATACACACAATCATTCATACCTTGATATGTACAAGCAAATATACATGTGTGTATATATATATCTGTATATATATATGTATATACATACACGCATGCATGAATTTAAATACATACATATATACATAGACATACACACATATAAATATGTATGTGTGTACATGTGTGTGTATATGTGTACACACGTACATACATACATACACATACACACATAATGATTACTTAGAGAACCATAGAACAGAAACTGTCAGACCTGGAAACACCCTGAGAACACAGAATGCTTGAGCTGAAAAGACCTTGAATATCACTTAGTACAGTCCTCTCATTTTATAGAGAAAGAAACTGAGCCCCTGAAACACTTGGATACATTCATGCAGCTCCAGTTGATTTTACCGTTAACAAAGCTAAGGTGCCCTTGGGAATTTTGCTTGGGGCACAGCTCCTTTTCCTCTGCCACTGATGGAAGTTGTGTATCTGTGAAGAGTGTTGCCTGGGTTTCTACAATGTTTTAAAAAATTTCTTTATGGTCGTCATGATGATGTGTCCAGGGGCAATCATGTTGGCTCATGAAAGAAAAAAAAATCCAAAATCTATATTTGTGCTTTGCAACTTTCTGGCAAAAAATAGCAAGTTGTACCACATGCTGCTGAGGCCTTCTTGAGTCTAACTTATTCCCAAGAAGCCCTTGGGATGATAGATAATACAGCAGCTCTCTCTGTCTGGTTGAGGCCCATTTGCCTCCCCAGGCTGGGTGACCACAGGAAGGCAGGGTCTGGACAAATTACACTGTGGTTCACCCTGACTTTACTTGTGTCCAGATGAAGCAGGTTAAAATAAGCCCAAAAAAGCCATAAACCAGCAGCAAAATCCCTAAAGTGAAGCCTGAAGCTAGCAGCTAAACCAGTCATGTCATAAAGTGGAAGGTGCTCCAGGTGGGGAGTCAGGAGCCAAGTTCGGAGAGTTGGGAGAGTCACTCGTGCTAGATTTCCTAACATAGAAAATGAGTTGGTTGAATCTGGTTAGTCTCTGGAGTTCCTTTCCTCTCTAAATTCTGGCATCTTAGGATTATGGACATCCAGCTCAGAGGGACCCTATAGGTTATTAATTTCAAAACCTATAGTCTACGGATGAGGAAAGTGAGGCCTAGAAAGATTAAATGACGATCCCAAAGTCATACAGGTACCAACCGGCCAGAGCTAAGAATTGATGCCCAGGGTGTCTAAGTCCAAACCCAGCCTTCTTTCCTAGAATACAGATTACAATCAAGGGACTCAAGGGTCATTTAGTCCAGTGCTTCTTAAACTGTGGGTCACAACCGCATGAGGAATAGTAAAAGATACGGCAACAGAAAAGGTTTCCGAACACGCAATGACCAAAAATTAATTAAAAATCAAATGCATAATGCATCTGAGTTCTTTCTGGTGGCACTTGCCTGTTTTGCATCTCCATCTTCACTGAAACTTGGTTCTGAACACAAAGCATGTGCATGTTGCACTGCCTGTGCGCTCAGGCCTCACAATTCTGCTAAAGAGAGAAAAGCGGGGCTTGAATGGAAAAAAAAAATTTAAGAAGCCCTGATCTAGCCCAAGGTCCTCATTTTACAGTTGAAGAAACAGGCACAGATGGATACAAAGTGACTGGCTCAGGGTCACACAGTAAGAATCTGAGACTCATTCTAGATAAAGTATTCGGTGGTCTAATGCTCTACTTGGCTTTAGCAATCTTTCTTCTAAGGTCCCTTGGAGCTTTAAAATTCCATGTTTTGAGATTGAGGCTTTATGTTGTAATGGTTAGAATGCTAAATTGGAATTGGGAAGCTCTGGGTTCAAATCATGATTGCACTACCTGTGCAATATTGGTCAGATAATATGATGTCAGGCCTCTGGCCTCAAGTTTCTCATTTATTAAATGGGGATAAAATTAGCTACCTAGCTGACTAGATAGCTGGATGGATGGACATAGACAGTTTTATAGACATATATACATGTGTACAGATTATGTATATGTATACATTATACATATATATAAAATTCATGTATATATGAATAAGTGTATATATACAAATATATCCATCCATGTATGTATATTCATGTTTGTATACATATGCACAATGTACATATTCATATACATGTATATCTCACCTATATTTGTTATCAGACTCGAGGGAATATATTTTCAAAAGTCATTTTTTAAACTTTACAGGGCTATATAAAGATCGGTTACTATCACTGCAATCTAACATTTTTTGTCTTCCAAAGGTCCTTCCAGCTCTGGCATCTTGTGTTCTACCCTATCTGGGTTTTAGACACATCATTTTTTTTAGCATCACCAGCTGCTAATGTCAGTGCCCACCATAAGCCCCCCTTGCTGTTCCGGTTGCATTGTCTCAGCAGGATGATGGGTGGAAAAGGCAGATGCTAGAGTGGAAAGCAAGGGGATCTAGAGAGATCACTGTAATTTTTTCCAAGCATCTTCCACTTTGAAACTCTGGTCCAGAAGGGATGATGGGGGTCAAAGAAGTGAGTCCCAACTCTGGATGGCTTAGTAGGGTCAAAATGTCTTTTCCCCTTTTCTTCTGGAAGTTCTAGTATAGGGGTTGACTTCCCCCTGGTTATCTATGCCTAGTTTTGTTTTTATTGTTACTATGTTACTTTGCCAACCCCCTTTCTAAGGATTGTCATGCCATAAGGGGTCTTAAAGATTATCCGGTCCAAGGGTCAGGAAAGTAGCAAGTGATAGTGCCTGGATGCAAACCCAAGCCCACTATCTACAAATCCTTCGGATTCCTGTGGCATCCTGCGCTCCTTTTGACCCCAGTGGGCTGGTCCTTGGAATGTAAGTGAAGTCTCCCCACTTCCTGACCCTAAAAGGCATCTTTACACTACCTTCCCATTGGGTCTTCTCATGCTCTGGGCATGGTCTCTTCTTTTTTTTCCTTGACTTTTCTGCTCTGCCCCCTCCCACCCCTCAAGAACAAACACTATAAATGAAATAAAATAAACACTGTGCTAATACATTTAACTGACACAGGGGGAGAAAGCTCCGCTCTCCCGGACAAAGTCACCAACTGTCTGTTGGAGTGTATTGAGGGTTTTCACATGACTTACAGCAAGCCTGTTAAATTATTCCCAGCTGAGAAAACAACATAATTTCTGCTGTGCTGGGTAGGAAACAAAGAAAGCACAAAGAAAAGGACTGGGGACAGTGTTCCATAGGATTTTGATTGAGAGGGTTAACATCTAAATAGCCATTTATTTAGTTAAAAAGTATTGCATTAGTTATTTCGGTCTAGGGGGCAGGAGGTGAGGGAAGGGGGAGGGAACTAGGAGAAATTATTAGAATTTATTAACAATTTTGATTTTCTGTCTGCCAGATCTAGATTTTTTTTTGAGTTGTTTTAAGATCCATTAGGTTTCTTTTTTTTTTTAATATCCTAGACTCTGCCCTAAACTCCCTGTGACCCCAAAGGGGGCATTCCCTCCTGTTAGACTCAGTTTCCTCCTCTGTTAAATTAGGTGAATTAAAATTATACTGGGGCAGCTAGGTGGCACAGTGGATAATTCACCAGGCCTGGTGTCAGGAAGACTCATTTTCATGATTTCAGATCTGGCCTCAGACACTTACTAGTTGTGTGACTCTGGGCAAGTCACTTAATCCTGTCTGTCTCAGTTTCTGAGCTAGAGAAGGAAATGACAAACTACTCTAGTATCTCTGCCAAGAAAAACTCAAATGGCGTCATGAAGACTTATACTATGGATGTCACAAGGCTTTGGTGAGGAAGATTGCTTTGTAAAATTTAAAGTGCTCTAGAAATGTTAGCTTTGTAGTGATTATTAAGTGTTTTAAACCTCAGTTTCCTCATTTATATAATGGGAATACATTTTTGGCCATACAGAGTTGTTTTGAGGATGGTGCTTAGTAAATTATGGAAGGCTCTGTGCCTGTGAATTATTGTTAGTGGCTCCACAGGCGGGATGGGGAGTATGCTCTGAGATATAAAAGTATCAACATAGTACTAGGGTGCTTCGATAATCCAGCAAATGTGGATGAGAATCCTGGTCTCATTATTGCAAAGAATGCTGGTCGAAATGACATTATTTGGGGTTGTGCCTGTGACTATTCAAGGAATTGAGTTGAAAAGCATCCTGGGATAATGACTAGAGAACAAAGAAATGCTAGAAATCATCCATTTCACATTTGTCACTTTACAGATATAGGGCCATTTAGCCCCAAATAATAATTGTTTTATATTCAAAGGAACTGTGATTTTCAGGTCTGTTGCTTCCTCTCTTTATAAACAACCAAATTGGCCCTCTTACTGTTCCTCCCACAAAGATACTTCATATCAGGGACAGCTAGGTGGCGCAGTGAATAGAGTACTAGAGTCAGGAGGACCTGAGTTCAAATGTGGCCTCAGTTACTTGACGCTTACAAGCTGTGTGAAACTTGGGCAAGTCACTTAACCCCAATTGCCTTGCCTTTCCCACCTAAAAAAAAAAAATACTTCATATCTACTCACTGTGCATTTGCACCGGCATCCCTCCATAGAAGCTGCTGCTGATGCAGTGGGCCTGGAGACAGGAAGATCTGAGTTCAAATCCAGCATCATACATTTCCTAGATGTGTGACCCTGGGTAAGTCATTTGCATTTTGTTTGCCTTATTTTCCTCAACTACAAAATGAAGTTAATAACAGCCCCTGCCTTGCAGAGTTATTATGAGGATCAAATGAAAGAATACTTCTAAAACACAGTACAGTTCTTGGTAAATTGTAGATGCCTAGTAAATGATGGTTCCTTTTCTTTACTTAACTGGAATGTCCTCCCTCATCAAATATATCTTCTTCAAAACTCAATCACTACTTCTTTCATGAAGTATTTCTTGTTCCCCTACACCAAGCTGATAGCATTCCCATAAAAATTAACTTTCATGAATTTTGTATACAAATATGTACGTGTATATATACACATTATTCATACGTATGTATACATACATATTCTATGTATAGATGGCCATATATAAATATATATACATATATATATATATATATATATACTGTGTATAGAGAAGGTGTGTATGTGTGTGTATGACAGAGAGAGAGAGAGAGAGAAAGAGAGAGAGAGAGAGAGAGAGACGTGCCTATATATGTACAGCTGAATGGATAAGTTGGCATAATCTTTCTTGCTACAATCATCTCCCAAGAGAGAGGTTTTTTCTTCCATTGGTGACTATGTCCTTAATACTGTGGTTGTCATCCACTGTGACCAGCACCCCAGCAACAGGACAAATTTTCAGAAGTAGGTACCTAACAGTCACTGCTCCAAAAAAAGAGAAAGAAAAGGTTTTCCCACTTATATGCAATATATTTTCTGTCTATTTTATATTACTGCTTTTTTTTGGCAGATTCCACCCATTCATTAGGAATTAAAATTAAGGATAGAAGGTAACACAATAGTAGCCGACATTTTAAATTGTGTTCTTTCTGGAAGCTTTATGACAATAAATGAAAATAAAATTAGCATAGAAATTGTGGTCACATCTTGGCAAGAATTGATTCCACTCAATTCATGCTATATCATAGGCCTCCAAAACATAAGAATAGTATTTGATTTCAAGATCAGACTTTGAGTGGCATCCATAAATATAGGTATTTATCTTAACTCCCTTGAATGAAAAGATAGGACCTTGCTTCCTGGCTGGCCATTCACACCCATATTAGAACAAAAGCTTGTGGATATATGGTGGGGGGAGGATTAGACTCCACAACTTTGCCAGAGGACCTCCTTTTCCTCCATTGTTAGTCTGACTTAGAAGAGTCTTACACCCTCTGGTTCTAACAGCAAGGCTGGGTTCAGTGGACAATTAGGACTGAATGTTGTGCATAGTGTATAACTATGTGGGGGAGTGGAAACAGTGCCTGTCCTGGAGTCAGGAAGACTCATCTTTGTGAGTTCAAATCTGTCCTCAGATACTCATTAGCCGTGTGTTCCTGGACAAGTCATTTAATCCTATTTGCCTAAGTGCTTCATCTGTAAAATGAGCTGGAGAAGGAAATGGTGAACTACTCCAGTACCATTGCCAAGAAAACCCCAAATGGTGTCACGAAGAGTTGGACACGACTGAACAACAACTTCTGTATAGGAATCAAAGAGCAAGACGTGATTCATTTTCACATATTATATGTATATCTCCATCTGTCTCTCTTCTCTTTCCATATCTATGAAGATATATAGATAGATCTCTGTCTCTCTATATATAATCACATATAAGCAATCTACATTCCTATATCATTTAAATAAATGCATTTTTATCCAAATCAATATTTAGAGCCTAGTAGATAAAAAATCACATTTATCAGGCAGTCCTACAATTGGAAGAAACCTACAAAAATGTCCAGTTTATGTCGTTATTTTATTGACTCATAAGTGAGATACATAGAAGGGGAGTGATTTGCCCAATATCAGAATCCGATGAGTGGTTGTCAGGATTTGAAGCAAGGTGTTTGGTCCAAAATCAGGTGTCTAAAGCAGTCATATCAAACCCAAATAGAAATGGGGTCACTAAACTGTACATAAGGAGCTCCACAGGCCCTATGTTGACTTAGAAAACCACTTAGTAACATTACTTATGTTTGTATTTTTATTTTGTTAAATATTTGCCAATTACATTGGAATCTAGTTCAGGCAGCATTCAGTAGTATTGTGGGTTACACTGTATGTTTGATGCTTTTGCTCTAAAGTCCACCGGGCCTTATCATGTCAAGGATCTGACTCTGGGTCCTCAGAAGAAATGCCAGTAGAGCTCACACCCTGGCACATTCTACCAGATTGGAAAGTTTTGATGTGCAGGACTAGGAATGGACCATGATACTATCATTAGAAGGCCACTCTAACTGGGTATAGAAAGCGTCCTCCCCCAAAAGTTGGCCATAGAATAATTTAATTTAAAAACAAATGCCAAGCCAAAAGAAAGGGGGGAATAGGAGGTTGCATGGTGTATTACAAGTGGGAGTTACTACGTCAGTGCCATCCTCAGTCCTCGAATAATATAGGAATGCATGTCTTACGTAATAAGATCTTTTTGACAGTCTGGTAGAACCGATGGACTCCTTCACAGAATAATAGTTTAAAAGCATAAAATAAAATGCATAAGTTTACCAAAGAAAGCAATTATATTGAAATAAAGTTAACAAAATATTAAGAAAATCAATGTGTAGGGACCATGGGTTAGGGAACTCTGGTACATAAGCCCAAGGACCCTATAAGCTATAAGTGATCCTATGAGATCACATGGGGTTTATTGATTTTCTCACTATACACCTGGACAAAAAGTGATCAGGTATGTGGGGTCTTCTCAAGGATATGACCTATAGGACAAGAACAAATAAAGCAAAGACCATCTGAAACTGCAAAACTATTTAAAACTCCTGTTTTCATTCTCCTGCTTCAGTTCTCACAGGGCAAATGGTTTTGGATAAAAACATAAGAAAACAAAATGACAAAAAAGTCTGTTATTCTTTGGAAATTTGGCCCCCCAAAATGTTACTTTTTAGAATTTGAATAAAACAAATTGTGATGTGGTTTCACTTCCTAACCTGTAATAAGAAGTACTGACAGGTAACAGGGAAACCTCTCCAGAGCCTCTTGAGATGCCAAAGTCTTGCTGGCTAACCTTTGTGCATAGGTTAATACAAAGAACATAGGAGTTAGAGTCAAAAGATCTGGGTTCGAGTCTTGACACTCTTACTTATTAATTTACTGCCCCAAGAAGCACCACTAGTAAGGATTATTATATGATTTTTAATGATGGGGAAATGGAAGTTTAAAGACATTAAAAATCTCTACTATCACACAATTCATTAGCATTAAAACCAGTGTAATTCACCCCACACTTTGGCTATACCTTGCTTTCTCTTAATGATATTGTTTCTATTAGGAATAGAAGTGGTCTTTGAGGAAGCAAGAGCTTAGAGGAAAGGTTCCCCCCTCCTTTTCAAAATATTTCTAGGCTAAGCATATGTTCAGGGCAGCTAGATGGTACAGTAAATAGAGCATAAAGCCTGAAGTGTTCTTCCTTAATCCAAATTTGGCCTCAGACACTCACTAGCTGTGTGACCCAGGGCAAGTCACTTAACCCTGTCTGCCTCAGTTTCCTCATTTGTAAAATGAGCTTGAGAAGGAAATGGCAAACTACTTCAGTGTCTTTGCCAAATAAACAAAAAACAAACAAACAAAAACTACCAAATGGAGTCAGGAAGAGTCAGACACGATTGAAACATATGTTGTTTCAGAATGAACTTTTCCAATCAGTCATGTTCCTATAGTGCTTTAAATGTACAAGACAATTTATAAACATTTCATTCTGCCCTTGAACTGGCCCTGAGACTGGGGATTTTTATCTCATTTTGATAGATGAGAAAACTTTGGTTACATGACTTGTGTAGGATCATCCTGCCAATATACGGCTGAGCTAAGATTTGGATCTAGGTTATTTCAATCTAACATCCCATATTCTCCCCACTGTAGTTTCCACCTCTCATAATCAAGCAGAATCATCAGAGGTAGAACTGGAAAAGGAAGGAGAAATTATCTTAACCAATCTCCTCATTTTATAATTGAGGAAATCCAAACACCAACAAATTAAGTGGTTTGCCCAAAGGTCAGCACAGCGGAGCTAGATACGCAATAGCATTTATTGATTAATTATCACGTGCAAGGCCATACAGTCATTTCTTGTTGCTGAACGGATCAGTTTCTAGCTATTTTGTCAGGCATTCACTGTTCTCTATAGTCTGGGGCCTTTCTCTCTTTTTAACCTTTGATAGTACATTGCATCATCTCTATTCCAGCCAAGCAAAAGTGTTTAGATCCTCTCACAGAGCTCTAAGCTTTCCCACCTCCCTGCTTTTGATCTCCTTATTCCTTAGCTCCTCTCCTTCTTTACTTATCCAATTGCTTTGTTATTGTTGTTTAGTCCTGTCTGACTCTTCATGACCACATTTGAAGTTTTCTTGGCAAAGATAATGGAGTGATTTGTCATTTCCATCTCTAGCTTATTTTACATATGAGGAAACTGAGGCAAACGGGGTTAAGTGACTTGCCCTGGATCACACAGCTAGTGAGTGTCTGGGCACAAATTTGGATTTAGGAAGATTACTTCAGGCTATCTACTACACCATCTAGCTGCCCTGAACACATGCTTAACCTAGAAATATTTTCAAAAAGAGGCAGAACATTTCCTCTAGGCTCTTACTTCCTCAAAGACCACCTCTACTCCTAATAGACACAATATTGATAAGAGAAAACAAAGTGCAGCCAAAGTGTGGGATGAATTACCCTGGTTTGAATGCTAATGAATTGTGTGATTGTATAGAAGATTTTTTTATTTCTGTAAATTTCCATTTCCCCATCTTTAAAATGCATATGATAATCCAGTAACAGTGGCAAGACTTGAACCCAGGTCTTTTGACTCCAGCTCCTATGTTCTTTGCATTAACCCATATACAAAGATTAACCAGCAAGACTTTGGCATCTCAAGAGACTGGAGAGGTTTCCCTGTTCCCTGTCTGAGGCTGGATTTGAGTGTAGGTCTTCCTGGCTTTAGGCCTGGTGCTCTATCCATTGGGTGACCTGGCTGTCCCATTAAAGTCCAATTCAAATAACAACTCGTTCAGTAAGCCTTCTTTGAATTTCCATATTATAACAACCTTTCCCTTTCTGCCTCATATTACAGCTTGGACTTTTCTAATTACATATATCATGTATCACTGTGCATTACAGTAAGTTATTTCTTAGTAAACTGATGGAGGAGCAAATGGCAAACCTCTCCGGTATCTTTGCCAAGAAAACTCCAAAAGGTCTCAGAAGAGTGAGACTGAACCAAACAAGAATAACAAACAAACTGTCAAGTCTGTGAATATGGGGATTAGGCCTTATTTGAACTTTGTCTCTCCCCACTACGTTCTGCACCTAGTAAGTACTTAATAAAAATGTGTTAAACTGAATTGGGATAAACTGGGTAAAGCCAAAGTTGAAGATCTTTGAACAATAGGTAAAGAACGCAGCCACAGGAACACATACTGAATTTTGGATCCCATGCTTCTGCTAATGCAGAGTAAAATGTTTCTTCCAAGGAGACAAGGAAAAGAAAGTTGATAACCGTGAGGGAAGAATGTGGTCTTAGGAGCCGGAAGACATCAGTTGGGATCTTGACTCTGCTACTTCCTGTTTGTGGGACTTAGGAGAAAGTCATTTAGCCCCTTAGCTTCAATTACCTCATCTGTAAAATGAAGGGATTAGACTGAGCTGTGTTCCATTTCAGCTCTAAATTCTATGATACCTTATTCTTAAGATGAACAAAGTGTTTCTTTTGAATTTTGTTCTTAAGTTTTGAAGTGGAGAGAAAGTGGTTCTTGAGAAAGATTTGAGATTTTTTCCAGCTCTCTCAATTGATACCCATTTCAATCTGTTGTGGTATGTCACAGAATTGTGGAAACATAGGGTAGGAGAGGATAGGAATTTTGGGACCATAGGCCTGAGGTCAAAGACTTTGGTTGAGTCACTCAGTATTTCTAGACTTCAGTTTCTTTATCTGAAAAAGAAGGGGTTAGATGACACCTGAGGTCCCTTCCAGCTTTTAGATCTGTAATCCTAAGAAATATAATCTACCTCACCATGAGAGATTCCCCCCCATCTTTTCTCTCC
>JAQQSZ010012033.1:0-12107 GCA_028646595.1 Phalanger gymnotis | reverse complement strand
TGAATTTTTCAGTGGGGTATGACTGCTTGTAGACTAAAGAGTTCTATGTTCCACACTTGGGCGGATGCGCTGCCTCACCAGCACTCCTCTTTCCCTAAGAACCCCCTACCCGGACTGGGCTTAGATCCTTAGCAGGCTCTTCACTCCTGCTCTGATCCACCACTTAATTCCTCCCACCAGGTGGGCCTGGGGCCAGAAGCAACTGCAGCTGTAGTTCTAAAGCTGTCCCCCCTCCGCTGCCCCAGGGGCAGTGGCCGAACCGCAAACTCAGTCCTCGCACTAACCTTCTCTGTTGTCTTTGCTCTTTGTGGGTTGAGAGGTCTGGAAACTGCTGCAGCTCGCTGATTCAGGGCGCTAGGGCATGCTCAGCCCGGCTGCCGGTCTCGTTGGTCTGCACCGCCCACTCTGGGCTCTGCTCTGCTCCCCTCAGCTCCCAGCTCTGTGTGGGACAGACCTTCCCCAGAGACCATCCAGGCTGTCCTGGGCTGGAGCCCTCTGCCTCTGCCACTTTGTGGGTTCTGCAGTTCTAGAATTGGTTCAGAGCCATTTTCTATAGGTTTTTGGAGGGACTTGGTGGGGAGCTCACTCCAGTCCCTGCTTTCCAGCCACCATCTTGGCTCTGTCCCACATCATAAAATGATATTTGTAAACATTTAGCACTGTGCCTGGCATGTAGAGGGTGCTCTATTGATGCTAATTCCTTCCCTTTCAAAATTTTGGGAAAGGAAAAATTTTTAATTCCATCAGGTATGTTTATGCACTCACATGAGGGCTTTGGGGCTGAGATATCAAACTTATTTAGAAGTTATAATAATTGGTATAGCTTTTATGGTTTTATACTTTTATACAATAGCCCCTAATAAACATGAGAATTCATTGCATATTCCTGCAGTAGCAGGAGACAATGATCTCCCACTACATCTGCTATTATTCTCTCATCAGACAAAGGCGCGATATTAAAAGCAATAATATCAAATGATCTCTCTGTCAAGGGAACACAAATTCCCGTCTATCTGCTGTTTCAAAGCAAACAAGCCCTGTTATGGAAATTGAGGTTGTTCAATTTCAGCATGCGTCTTTCATATCTATATATAATTTGTAAATACGTATAGGTTTCATTATCACCAATATAGACATTGCATCAGGAAACCAAAATGGTGGAAATGAGGCAGAAGTTTAAGCAAAAAATATAACTGGAATATTTATAATGTAACTCAGGCAGATACAAGGGAAAAATCTAACCCCTAATCCTAAAGTGTTGCCCATAAAAAATCACCAATAATGCAAATGCCTCACTGAAAACAGAAATAGACTTGCACTGCATTCTAAAGTCAACCAACATAGAGGGTCTGTGGAGTGCTAAATGCTACATAAGGCACCAGGAGATAGAGGGAGAGGAAGAACAGAAGGGAGCTATGGTTCCTGCCCTCAGTGAGCTCGCTGTCTCCTTGTCCACTAATCTAGAGCAAAAATTCATACTTTTTCTGGTGTCATAGTTTCCTTTGGCAGTTTGGTAGAGCTAATAAACTCCTCCTCAGAGTAATGATTACAAATGTGTAAAATAGTATATATAGGATTATGAATGAAACTCCTTATAATGAAATGTAGTTATTAAAATATATATTTTTTAAAGTTTGTGTGTCTCAGGTTAAGGACTCCTGATTTAGAAGAAAAGGATAAAGAAAAGAATGTAGCCTTCTGATTAAGGCACCTTCTGATTACAGTCACCTCATTGTTCTGCTACGTCTTCTCCCAGTGGGTTCCAGTGAAGTAAAATACATTGTCCCGTGAGATCATTGGGAGGGGGAGGCAGGGGAGAATAAGGAAGCCAAGTCAGTTTCCTGTAGAGGATGAAAATGGGCTGGAGAGAGTGGGAACACAATTAACTGTCACTGTGCCTCCTCAACATGGGGATGATGACTGTATGATATACTAAAAAAAAGAAAATAGACTAATGAAAATGTGTAATATATATGTGAGAAAAATTGCTTGATTGAGCCAAGAAATGTGAAAGACAGGGCAAAAAGAATTACATCACATTTGTACAATCCCCCATGGGGGTTTTGCAACCATAAGGAAGAAGCCATGAGTCAGACAGTTCTTTATGAAGTTGTCCACCAAATGGCACCAGTGGCTTCAGACACGCTGGTTGCTGCCTGTGGTGGCAAGATAGGGAAGACATGTGCAAAGTGCCTACCAAGGATTCAGAGCATTCACAAGCAGGGCTTTGTAGTTTAGCATCTGTCTGCTTAAAATAAGGCATGCTACAAGTATACCTACTTCAGGTAGGCTAGAAGCAATAATGGACCACTTGAAAATGGGAGAGTGAGAAATGAGAAGGGCTAAGGCGATTTGATACTGAGCTTGAGTAAATGTGTAGCAGGTCAACTCCATTACAATATGGTGCTGATGAGGTTCAGAGCCCTTTCTGGACCATTTAGCTCTGATCCTTCCCATGGCCACTGATTATACCTCTGTCCTTTGCCAATAATCTCAAAAAATCCGTGCCAATGGATTGGACAAAGGAAATTCAATGAGCGAATGGCTTAATTAGCACAAGTTCATCTCTCCCACTTAAACAGTCAACACATCAAATCTCACATTCCTATGATGTTGGGTCAGTATTATAATATGCATTTGCATGTAAAGTATAGTACCTGTAAGGTTGAGAATTAGAAAGCAACTTTCAGATTATATATCCCAAGATCATGACCACCACCGCCACCACGGCCATCACCATCGGCTTACAGAGGGAGAAGAGCAAAAGAGGTTGAATTCAATTTGTCCATGCTCACATAGCTAGTAAGCTTCAGAGCTGAGATTTTGACTCCAAATTCCTGCTTTTTCATCATCTGGCACTACCTTTGTACTAAAGGGTTCTATGTGTGCTGATGTGGGTGGGGTCAGTTATGAGGCCCAAACCAAAGCAAGTATAGGGAGGAGATTCTTCCCCTGTATCCCTCCCCCATTAAACCATTTGTGGATGAGCCTAGGCATACACGAGAAATAAACAGATTATTCATCAGTTCCCAAGACAAATCTGGCTTCTGGCCTTATGCCTACACCTCTGTGTTCTTATCTCCCTACTTGCTCCCCTTGGGGAGAGAAGGGCTGACAGCTCCGTTAATGTGACACAGTAACTGAGCCCACCTCCAGAAGTACAATAGAGTCCTGAAAATCTATGACCAGGGCCAAGGAACACTGTTCTCTCTTCTGGATGCACATGAAAGAACTTGGCATGTCACTAAACTGTGTCCCAAAGATATCCAATAAGCCACTTAGAGATTCTTTGCCTAATTAGCATGCCTGCTGAGTTTATGCACTTTATAAATCTATCACATTCTTGACAAGGTCACTTTCAACTTATTCTTCCATGGAACAGCTTACCCATTCCTCACTGGCCTTGAACTGTTCCCCCAGAAGTCACCTGAACATGTCAAATGACTGGCTCTATTTTACAGGGATTTTGTTTTCCCCAAGCACATATATAATCATGGAGGTTTTGGTCATCTTTACTATTTTAAGTGAAAGAGACCGACTGAATGAGGAAAGGAGGAGTCAGACTAGGTTTGTCTTTATTAAGAATATTGTAATTGAGTATAAAGACTAGAGCTTAGAGATGGTGCTGAAGGTAACATTGCGTTAACTCAGGAAAAGGCCTCCCAAATGTTAAATTCTCAACATGTCATTAAGCCACTGTTTGCCAACCAATGGGCTGCTACTGATCAGTTGGTCTCAGTTGGTCATAAAGGCCTCAGCCATGGGTAGTGATAAACCAGGCTTTTCTCTCCAAGCACTGCCATTTTCTCTGTGTGGATTGCTGCTAGAGATACACCTAATTTTGGCCCCAATACCCACAAACAATCATAGAATCATAGATCTAAAGCTGGACAGGACATTTAGTCTAACTCCTTCATTTTACAGAGGAGGAAACTGATACAGAAAGGTTAAGTGACTCATCGAAGGTCACACGTAGGATCACAAATCTCTACCTAGAAGGGACCTCAGTGGTCATACAGTCCAATCCCCTCATTTTACAGACGAGGTAACAGAAGTTCAGAGAAGTAGCTTGGCCAAGGTCACTTAGGTAGCAGAGGCAGAATTTGACCCCCAGATCCTCTGTCTCCAAGCACATTCCACTGTACCATATTGCAACTACACAGTATGCCTTTGTCCATGCCAAATCATGACTGTAACTATTGTGGTCTGTAGCATCTACTCAAACCCCCTCCATCTCTACTCCCTAGCCATAACAAGTGGGTGATCACTAGTGAGAGATACAGCAAACATTAACTTAAGTAATTGACCTATGCAAAGCACAGTGTTGGGCACTGGATTCTCTTGGCCAATATCTTTCCTCTTTTGCTGTCAATTAGAGCCTTAGGAAAAGGATCATACACTATCTACACTCCCTATCCAAAATGATCTATTGCCTCTGGGAATAGAGATGGGAATTGTCACCCATTGCTCCATTGGTATATCACAGCCAATTTATAAATTTACCTGGGCACCACACAATGGAAAATGTTGGGAATGAGTACACTAATCAATGCAGTCCTGGGGCCTGTTTGCTACAGTGATAACTGAAATCCACCAGATGGTACAAGAAAATGAAGCCTTAATCCAACAATGTTCACATACCTTTCCAACTACTGTGTAAACCATCCAGGCCTATCTGGCTCCGTATTATGCCCAACAGCTCAAAAGATGATACATTTTCTAGCTCCTAGCCTTGGTGGATTAATGCTCAAAAGCTCCTTATTTGGCCTCTATTATCCACTAATCTTTCTAAGCCTTGCACATGCATGAGAATGAATTTCAACTCAGTATTTTATTGCCCTGGTGAGAATGGAAGGGAGAAATGAGAAGGACTAATTTAGCCTGCTTCACTTAAAATATTACCTTTTAGAATAGATATACAGTAATTGAAAACATGAAAGCTTTAGAAAGTCTCACTAAATTCAGAAGACGTTTCCAACAGAAATACGTGCTAATGTAAATATTGGTCTGGACAGATGGGCCACTTGGTACAGGAAGCACAGAAATCCATTGTCTTGGGTGTCCTTGGGGACACACTGATTAACACCAGGCTTTTGCGATGATAGTTAGAAAGATCAGAGGCCTTGTGCCACTGCTGCAATCAGCATGCTCATGGGGTTTTGAGCTGTCTGTGGCATTGGACAGGCAGAGAGCTTTATACTGGATAAGTGAGTGGCACATCACAGATTTGGAGGCTCTTATCTGGCAGTCAAGAGGGCCACAGGCATACTAGTGCCTGCCCAAACAATATGATTTCTCTCATCTATATATTTCCCTTATCAATATATGAGATTAAAAATCTCACATTGATTCCTTCTATGGCTTATGATATGTATCTTTTAATTTTGATGTTTCCTTTTTCTGAATTTTATCGATTCTTTTTCTTTTAAAGCCATCTTCATTTTGCAACGTATCACATTCCCCCAATCACTCATTAGAGAGCCATCCCTTTGGATTCTGTGATGACTAACCTTGATAGACATCGTTCTTCTCAGCAATACAAGGTTCTAAGACAACTGCAAAGGACTCATGAGGGAGAGAGCTATCTACACGCAGAGAAAGAACTATGGAGACTGAATGCAGATTGAGGCAAACTGTTTGCTCTCCTTTTATTTCCTTTTGTTTTTTATTTTTTTGGTTTTGTTTCTTCTTCCTCATGATTCATTCCATTGGTCATAATCCTTCTTTACAACTTGACTATTGTGTAAATAAGTTCAAAGCGAAGTTATATGTAGAAGGTATATCAGATTCCATGCCGTCTTGGGGAGAGAGGGGGGAAGCAGAGAAGAAAATCTGGAACTAAAAATCATGCGGAACTGCGTGCTGTAAACTAAAAATAAAAAATTTTAATAAAAAAGAAAGAATAAAAAAGAGAGAAGGAAAAAAAAACAGTTCAGCAAAATAAACCAACAGTCTGACAGCACATACAATGCTTAATGCCCATAATCCCCACCTCTACAAATAAGGGAGGGAGATGCGTTTTTCAACTCTTCTTCAGGGACAGAATTAATCATTATAATTACATAGTCTTCAATTCTCTGTTTTATTCTTTCCTTTAGCATTATTGGAATTATTGTGTAGACTGTTTCTCTAGCTTTGCTTACATCATTCTGCATCTGTTCAAATAAGTCTTCTCATGCTTCTCTTTAGTTATGATTTCCAGCAGCACTGTAATACTCTTTTTCATTCCTGCACTACTACATGTTTAAGATACTTATTTTCTAAAATACAAGTACATTAACTGGATAAGGAGGGGGATAACAAATTGTCACAAAATATTGAGTAAGGAAAGCAGGACAAAATTTCTTGCATGGCTCCAATATTTGCCAATCTAACTCTATTTCACATGGTCCAGAGAGCTAAATTAAAGAGGTAGGGTTAATTTATACAAATTTAGTGGGCATTATATGTAAATGAAATGTGTTAAGTGGCATCAGAGGCCTCACAGGCTTCCAATATCTTCTTAAATTAGTGGAACCAAAGAAACCGTGAGAGCGGGCAACCAACTATTGTAATATTTTAGTTTAAAGAAGAAACAGCAGAAGCAGCTACATGGCATAGTAGAGAGAGTGCTGGGTCTGCAATGAGGAAGACGTGAGTTCAAATCCGATCATAGACACTTACTGTGTGACCCAGGGAAAGTCACTTAGCCCCTATGTGCCTCAGTTTCCTCAAGTATAAAATGGGAATAGTAATAGCACCTACATCCCAGGATTGTTGTGAGAATCAAATGAGAGAATATTTCTCAAGTGCTTGGCACATAGCAGACACTTAATAAGTGCTTGTTTCCTTCTTCTGTGAAACAAGCAGTGGGCCAGCAATCAGGAGACCTGGATTCCAGTTCTACTTGTGTCCTTCCTCAGCTGTGTGACCTTGGCAGATCACTCCACCTCTCTGAAGCTGTTTCCTTTTCTGTAAATTGAGGTTGGTAATACCTGCTCTATAGTACTTACCTCACAGGATTACTTTGAAGAGTGAGATAATTTATTTGAAAGTATTTTGAGAGCTATAAGAGCTATACAAATGAGTTATCACTACAATTTTGAGGAGTCTTGTGCTGAGGTGAAGAATCCTTTTCGGAATTTACCCCCAAAATGAACCATTTTAGGTACTGATTTTTTATGTTGAGTTTGTCTAAAAAGAAACATACCTATATGTTATATTAGTTGTAAGTTATATCTTTTCCACCCCCCCTAGCTTTTGTCTACTCTATCTGAGCTCGTGACACAGTTGTCCGTGTCTTCAATTTCTTTATAACTTTCTCACCTCTCCAATCTGGGGAAATTTAGGAATAACCTGCATAAATTATCAAATCTGTTCCTGGGTTCTAGGATTCCACAAATATTTATTAAGTGCAAATCCTTGTGCCAAGTACTAGATATTAAAAAACAAACATAAAATAGCCCCTGCCCTCCAGGTGCTTACAGTCTCCTAGTAGGGGAAAAATATGCATGTGGATAAGTATAATGCAAGAAAAATGGAGACGAGAGAAAGTACTATCAACTAAAGGGACTAGAGGAGACTTCTCAGAGGATCTAGGGCTCCAAGGAACCTCAGAGACCAGGTAATCCAACCCTCTCATTTTTCAGAGGAGGAAATTGAGATTCAGGGCATGATGGCTTGCCCAATATCACACAAGGATCTTAGATCAAGAATTGGAAAGATCTCAGAAGTGTAGTCCAACTCCCTCATTTTAGAGGGGAGGAAACTGAAGGGAAGAGCATAATGACCATGTATTCTTCACAGAAGTGTCCAGACACCTCATAAGATGCAATGGAAAGAACCCTGGATTTGGAGTCTGGTCCCTGGGTTCAAATCTCAGCTCTGGCACTTGCTAGTTATGTTGCCTAGAGTTAACCACTTCATCATTTGTAGCCTCAGTATTCTTTGCTGCAAAATGAGGATAATTGCTTTGTGTTATAGGAATGGGCATCACTATCAGCATAGTATGGGAAGAGGGAGCATACATGCGTACACTTACACACACATTCATGCCCACACATGCACATTTCCCACTGGGCTGCTCTCCTGGATTTCATCATTGTTTCTAGAAACTTAGTTTCTTGCAAGATCAAATCAACTCTAAAACTCACACCTCCTTTTTTTCCTCCCGCTCCTGGGGCCCCTCCCTCCCACTGATTGGAGAATGCGGAGGATGGACACCTGAGAGCTCCTTCCAGATCCTCTACTAAAAGAAGGCACCCAAAGCAACCACTTTTTCATTTCTGACCCAGCTGCAGGACTTTATCATGCCTCCATACTGGGTATCTTTCTCCTCACTCCCTGCTTTTGAGCTTCTTTTTATGTGCTGTCTTCCCTCATCAGATTATGAGCTCTTTGAGGGCAGAAACTGCCTTTTTCCTCTCTTTATATTCCCGGTTCTCAGCACAGTACTCAATAAATATTTCTTGGCTAAGACATATGCATGGCCTATGCAGGCACGTATATGAGTGCATATACACACAATTTATTGATGTATTTTTTCTAGTATTTTTATTTCCCTTTTTTACTGAGTCTCCTTATCTTGCCCAGGCTGGAAGTAGGGTTGTCCACTCACAGGTCCAATTCCACTACCGCTCAACACAGGGGTTTTCGCTTGCTCCATTTTTTGACTTGGCCAAGTTCACCCTTCAGGTAGCTTGGTGGCCATCGTATCCAAGGAGATTGCGATATTGGTGCTGGTCTTATTGCAGACCCCCAGGCATCTTCAGTCCTATTGCAGCTTAGAACTCCTGAACTCAAGTGATCCAAGAGCCCCAGCCTCCCACAGTACCAGGGACCATGTACCATCATGTCCAACCTCTAATGTTTTTCTTACTGATTTATGTTTTAGTAGAAATATAAAGATAAATACTCTTTTTAGAGAAGTGAATAGTGAAGAGGCATTTATGTAGTACCCACTACATGCCAGGCAGGATACTAAATGCTTTTTATTTCATTTTTAAACCAGACCTGTGATTTTACCAGCATAGAGAACTCCCAGTGAGGGAACTCCCTCTACCAATACTTACTCTGCAAAACTTAAAATCAGTCATAGAGAGTTGCCTGGGGCATTGAGACATCAAGTGACTTGTTCAGAGTCATACAGCCAGTGCATGCCAGAAGCAGAGCTTGAATCCAGGCCTTACTGACCACAAGGCCAGCTCTCTATCACCTGTGACACAGCTGTCTCTTTCTCTGATAACCATGATATCTATTCCAAATATTGGGCCAGCCCACCATTTAAATAAGCAAACACCACTGTGTTAAAGGGCTGGGTCTGGAATTGTGAATTGCCAAACTAAACTGATAATGCACAGAGTTTGAGGAAAAAAACAGTGTGGTTGAACTCTGTGGCATTCTGGTTGAATGTCCTTCACTGAAGTCCTCTTCTGATGTCTCACTGTGGGGGTGGCGATGAACTTGAGTTTAAAAAAAGCTGTAGAAGGCCCAAACAAGATGGAAAGCTTATAGGTCTAGAGATGGACCCCTTGTCTGTTGTCTGGCCCAGCTAGGTCAGAGAGGCTCACCCCGGGTAGAACCTAGGATGCCATTGTAGGTCTCCCAGACCATTCACCAAGTTGTAGAGTAGATATCATCTATTTTATTGATGGGAGGAGCCACATTTACAAAATGACAAGTACTTGAAACACACCTAGGTACATGTGTTTCACAACAAACACTGTCCTCGGCATATTTAAAAGAAGGCAGGACTGTGAGTCAGGAGACATGTGTTCTAGTCTAAGTTCTAACTAAGTACATTATTTTGAACAAGTCACTAGTCCTTTTTGTACCCAACCTTCTCTGCTGTAAAATGAGGTGGTTCCATGTTTTCTAAAATCATTTACAGCACAGTAGTATTCTATCACAATCACATACCACAACTTATTCAGCCATTCCTCAGTTGATGGGTGTCCCTCAATTTCCAATTCTTTGCCACAACAGAGAGAGCTACTGGATGAAAAAGTATACATAGTTTTATAACGCTTTGGGCATAATTCCAGATTGTTCTCTAGAATGGTTGGATCACTTCATAGCTCCACCAATGGTGCATTAATGTCTCAGTTTTTCCACATCCCCACCAACATTTGTCATTTCCCCCTTTTATCATTTTAGCCAATCTGATAGTTATGAGATGGTATCTCAAAGTTGTTTCAATTTGTATTTCTCTAATCAATAATGACGTACAGCATTTTATTATATGACTATATGTAGCTTTGATTTCTTCTTCCAAAAACTTCCCGTTCATATACTTGGACCATTTATCCCTTGGGAGAATGACTCATATTCTCATAAATTAGACAAAGTTCTCTATGTATTTGAGATATGAGGCCTTTATCCAAGAAACAGTCTACATTTTTCCTACAATTTTCTTTTTTCCTTCTAATCTTGGCTACCTTGGTTTTATTTGTGCGAAACCTTTTTAATTTGATATAATTAAAATTATCCATTTTACATCTCACAGTGCTCTCTATTTCTTGTTTACTCAGAAATTCTTCTCCTATCCATAAATGATAGGTAATATGTTCCATGTTCTTCTAATTTACTTATGATATCTCGCTTTATGGTCATGTATTCATTTTGACCTCATTGTGATAAATGGTGTAAGATACTGGTCTATAGCTTGTTTCTGTCAACTGCATTCCAGTTTTCCCATCAATTTTTACCAAATAGTGAATTCTTATTCCAAAAGTGTGAATCTTTACATTTATCAAATATTAGGTAATCATAATTATTTAGTACTGTGAATTTTATATCTACCCTATTACACTGATCCACCATTCTATTTCTTAGCCAATATTAAACAATTTTAATAATTACTGTCTTATAATATACTTTAAGATCTAGTACTGCTAGGCCTCCTTCCTTTAAATTTTTTTCACTAATTCCTCTGATATTCTTGACCTTTTATTCTTCCAAATCAACTTTGTAATCATTTTTTCTAGCCCAATAAAATAATTTTGGGTAATATAATTGGGGTGGCACTGAACAAGTAGGTCAGTTTTGGTAGAATTGTCATTTTTATTATATTGATGCTCAGCCCACACATGAACAATGAATATTTCTCCAATTATTTATATCTGACTTCATTTTTATACAAATAAATATGCTTTTATAAAGTGTTTTATAATTATGTTTATATAGTTCCTGTGTTTGCCTTGGCAGGTATACTCCCAGATATTTTACATTACATAAGGTTATTTTAAATAATATCTCTGGCTATCTCTTATTTCAGTGCTTTGTTGACGATGTGTAAAAATGTTGATGATTTATATGAGTTTATTTTCTATATTCTTATTTTGTTAAAATTATTGTTTTAACTTATTGGTTGAAGCTTTAAGATTTTTTAAGTATACCAGCATACCATCTGCAAAAAGAGATAGTTTTATTACCTCATTGCCCATTCTGATTCCTTCAATTTCTTTTTCTTTTCTTACTGTTGGCGTATCTAGCACAATACTGTATAATATTGGTGGTAATGGGGACATCCTTGTTTCACTCCTGATCTTACTGGGAAAGCTTCTAGCTTATCTCTATCATAGATAATGTTTGCTGATGGTTTTAGGTAGATGCTTCTTATTTTCCGGAAAAAAATCAATTTATACCTATGCTTTCAAGTGTTTTTAATAGGAATGAGTGTTGTACTTGGTCAAAAGATTTTTTTCTGCATCTATTGATATAATTATATGATTTTTGTTACTTTTATTATTGACATAATAAATCATGTTAATATTTTTCCTTATACGAACCAGCCCTGCATTCCTGGTATAAATCTCACTTGGTCACAATGTATAATCTTTGTGACATATTGTTGTATTCTTCTAGCTAGTATTTTATTTAGGGTTTTTATATCAATATTCACTGGTGAAATTGGTCTATAATTTTTTTCTTTTTGCTCTTCCTGGTTTAGGTATCAGCACCATATTTGTTTCATAAAAGGAGTTTGGTAGGACTCCTTCTTTGCTTATTATTCCAAATAATTTATTTAATATTGGAATTAGTGGATCTTTAAATATTTGGTAGAACACATTTGTTTTTTTTTTAATTTATTTTTGACGTTTGGTTTTCAGCATTGATTTTCACAGGCG
>JAQQSZ010012032.1:0-12107 GCA_028646595.1 Phalanger gymnotis | reverse complement strand
TTCAAAAAAAAAATTTTTTTTTTTGCATGCCACTGGGAAATCAGATATACAGGCAATGGGACATAGAAATGTACCTTGCCCTACAAGAAAGTAAGGGGAAAAGGGATGGGGGGGGCAGGGGCAGTGGGGTGACATTAGGGAAGGCTGGCTGGGGAATGGGGAATCAGAATGTACGCCATTTTAGAGTGGGGGGGGAGGGCAGAAATGGGGAGAAAATTTGTAACTCAAAATCTTGTGGAAATCAATGCTGAAAAGTAAAAATATTAAATAATGAAGTATGGAATAAAAACAAAAAAAATTTTTAAAAAAGGCCCTAGTGGCATACTTAAGATATAAACACTCCATGAGAAGGTGAACAGTACACCAAGAGAGGTATCAAAACCTGTGTGTAGTTTTACTCCATTTAACGAACAGTAAGTGAATGAGAGTATCACACATAGTTAGGAATTCAGTAAGAGAAGTATTTATTAGGTTTTCAGTTCTAAGCTCTAGTTCTGAATTTTAGTTCTGAATAATCCTGCTATTTCCTCCAAACCGCTCTGATTTTCATGTTTTTCAGTCAAATGAAGAGACTGGACTGAATGATCTCTACGGTCCCTTCTAGTATTAATCTGTTTCATAAAGCTACAAAAACATTATGTGAAATTTTACAGAATCTCTAGAGAACTGCTGTTTTCTTGCACATGTGACTTCTAAGAAGTCAAGTAACCATGGAGAACAGTCATGCTCCATGCTATCCTGGTGTCCCCTCTCCAAGCCAATGAGTGTTATGCAAATACTAAGTCTTTTGGTGGTAGTGTGAACACAAGGCCCTAGAGAGGAAGGAGGAACTGGAAAGAAGTTATAATATTCTGAATCACAGAATTTTGGATGTGGAAAAAAATCTTAAAGACAAAAAAAAAAACTAGAAAAATTAAGGCATACCATATGCTCCTTCAAGGCTCTAATTCTATCACTATCCATTTTAGTCCTTTTGTTGTTGTTCATTCATGTCTGAATGTTTCTGACCCTATTTGGAGTTTTCTTGGCAAAGATATTAATTAGAGTCATGTCCTCCAGTTCATTTTACAAATGAAGAGACTTAGGCCAACAGGATTAAGTGACTTGCCCAGGGTCGCACAGCTATTAAACTACTGAGGCCAGACTTGAACTCAGAAAGATTAGGCCTGGAGCTCTATCTACAGTGCTATGTTATAAGCTGCTACCTTTTAGTGCTTACTTTTATAAGCTAAAGTTTAGTGGATGTCACATGCCAGACAATTTCTTATCCAAGAATAAAATGCAAACAATCAATTTTAGGAGAGAAAATTTCTTTAAAGAAAACATTTTGCATGAAAGTCAGCTTGACAGGCCACCTTTTTTCCATGCCCCCCCCCCCCATTCTGTCATTTTCCATGTCAATCCTTCACTTGAGTATATTCACAATAATTGACTGTAAAAATTTGTTTCCTTTGAAAATATGATTTTAGAAAGGTGTTTTACCCATATATCCCCTGACTTTTTTTAACATTTGTTTCATTTTTCCTTTTTTTTTAAAAATTTGTTAGAATTAGGAGTACGAAGAAAGATCTCAGTATGGCTGTAACTTGCATTTCTTTAATTATTAGTCATCTGGATCATTACTCAGATAGCTATTGATAAATTGGATTTCTTCCTTAGGGAATTCCTGTTTATATGTTTGACCCTTTAGCAGTTACAAAATAGCACTTATTTGTAATACAGTTAATCAGTTTCTTCTGTGTTTTGGAAATCATATATTTGTCAGAGAAACTTAATATAAAAATATTATTTTCTCCACTAAAAAAAAAAAAAGGCATTTTACCACCTTAAGTATGGCCAAAGTTTCTTCCATAGGGACCCCTCTCCAGTACTCTAATTTCTTTTCATGTTACTTCTCTCATTTTATTCCGCCATAGTTTTCTTTGATGCCTCCTTGTGAAATGCAGTTGACTATGGGTTTCTGAGGGCTAGTGAAATACAGCCTGCTAGTTGTCAGGTTCTAACAAGCTCTTCAGGGCTTAAGCGTTATTCACAGCCTGGCTAAGTGTCAAGTACAAATCCTGCAGGCTGGACACTAGGTGGTGGTGGCTCCTGTGGCCATGGTGACCCATGACAACAAGGACAATGCAAAAGGGTAGCAGTCTTCTATGTCCTTTTGTTTAAAAAGTGAAGGTGGCAAAATTGTGGGAAAAGGGATCAGGAAGTGCACAGAATCACATGGTTCTTAAACTCTTTACAAACCTTAATTTAATTGATGGTACCTTACATGTGAGATTCTTCAGTCCAGTGACAAGAGACGATATACTACCGGGAGAAATGAACATCAATACCGACAATATTCTCAGAAAAAATGTAACTAGGGAGACACAAGCTACAGTTAAATGGACAGGCAGTCCAATAGCGCCTCCAATAGGTAAGTGGTCAAATGAAATGAACAGTCTTGAAAAGCAGTATTGACTATCACCAATTATCCTCCAATTTGCTAAAAGACATGCAAAATTAAAATGACCCTAAGCTTTCACACTTAATGAATTAGCAAAAATATTTCAAATAGTCAAATTTGAGGGTACTGCAGAAATAACGCACTATTAATTAATAAACTCAGTGGAGCTGTGATTTTGTCCAACCATTTTGCCAAATAATTTGGAATTATATGGAAAAAAAAAAACCCCAAACCAAACCCAGAGATGCCCTTTGCTGGACATGTACCTAAGGAAGTTAAAAAAAAGAAAAAAAGGTCTCATATGGTTAAACAAACTAAAATCCTTTTTATAGTAGCAAAAAACAAACAAAAAAACCTGAAAAAATGGACACACACTGATTGGAAAATAGCTAAATAAATAATAAGTCTTATGAATGTAATGGAATGAATGCTATTATACTGTAAGAAGGGATAAATATAAGGAATTTGGACAAACAGGAAATTTTTATGAATGGGTGAAGAATGAACCAAGGTAGAACCAGGAAAACGATATTCAAACAATAGATTCAAACAACCAAAAGAACCCTAAAATGAAGCCAAACCCTGTAATGGTCAATGGAAGGACGAGGAAATTCTCCTTCCCATTTTTCTTTGAGAGATGGAGGACACTGCACACAAGTGTGGCTCACTCCATAGGTTGACTCTGTCTTCCTTTGTTAAAAAGGAATGGCACTCGGTGGCTGAAGCCTGGGGTGGGGTTATATAACCAGAAATCATGGAAACTAATGACATTATTAAAGGGAGAATTTATAAATAAAGTAAACAGTTATTTAAAAAAGAATTAACAAGTTAAGCAAAAAAAGGCAGTGACATTGAATAAGCAGCAGACACCAGGGCAAAAACTACCTGGTGAAAATAGCTCTTAAATCTTGTCACCAGAACACAAGCTATTACCTCAAATCCCATACGTTAAGACGCCGATCAGTACCACTTGAAGCCAAGATAGTTTCGTTATGTGGAGACCAGTGAACCTAGCAACAGAGTGTGAAAAATGAATAGCAATTAAACATTTTCTAAATATCAAAAGACTATTTATTACATGCTCTATAGAATATGGTCAGTTCCCAACTTGAAAATGAGCTTCAATTCAAAAGCTGCTAGATGGATTATCTGGATGGACACAATATATATAAACTTACAGAGTTAATAGTGAGAACTGTAATCTTGAGAAAAGGTGGCATTTAATAGAACTAGTTCATAAATTACTGAACAGCCCTTTGACTTTACTTGAAAATTAACCTAAAAGAAACTCTCATTTGGGGAATTTTAGGCACTGTAATGAAGTAGAAAAAAAATTGAGGACATCTGAGGAAATCACAGACATACATACATAAACACACTTTTTGTTTTGTTTCTTGAGAACCTGCCCCCAGATCAGTTTCCCTAAGTTGGTTTTTTTTGTTACAATTTCTTCCTTTCCTTTACTTCTAAACTTGAGAACCTTTTCAAAGCTCCAAATTTGCCTTCAATGGCTCCTGTGGCAACATCAGATTGTCGAGATAATGTCAGCTTCTTGAAGTGCAGGGCCTGTCCTACTACAGGTCTGTCACTGTATCCCTAGTGCTTTGTACAGTATTTGGCATGCCGTAAACACTTAAATGCTTGATGATGAGATGACTTTGGCCCTTTTTTCCACACAGGCAAGCTACTGACTGTCAATAAGTGCCTATTTATGCTACCATTCATATTTAACTTAAGGTTCAGAAAGCCTTTCAGAATTAAATCTCCCCATTTAGAAAGTTCAATAATTCTCCAAAGTGCCAACATAATTAAAACCAATAAACTGCCATAAAAAATCAACTAAAATACAATTAGTGTATTATGAATAAAATTTAAGAGATTACAAAGATTTACTGGGTTTATTTTTCTCTATCGTAAAATTAATTACAACTTAGAAAACACTTTGCTAGTCCTTGAAGTACCTCCTGAGATGCCTATTACTGGAATTTCTTAATTACCAAAATCACACAATTTATTCCATCTGAGTAAAATCTGATCTAATACTGAATTAATCTTGGTAAGTAAACTACCAAATAGGTGAGCCCAGCATGAAAGCCAGCTCCAAAGTAAATTCAAGTACTCTCAAGGACATTATAAATTCTTTAGTCTAACATTCATGCAACAAGTAAGACAAAAAGTTAAAAGTACATTCGTTATGCTTTACACACCTGGAAGATTTCATCTTTATGAGATTCAAAGGAGTGGAGTTTTAATTTTAGATTACGCAGATCCCACAAAGCTACAGTCTGAGGAGAAAAAAAAATGGGAAAACAAACTTACAGTTTTGGGATAAATAAACACTATAAAATAACATATGGTATTAACACATCCACAGAAATAAAAAAAAAAATTTAGAAACCTTATCAGCTGAGCCAGTTGCTAAAATGAATTCACTGTATGGATTAAATGACAGACAGTTGACCTCAGCTGTATGGGCATCCACAGAGTGACTTGGCTTGGATGTTGTATTAGACCTGGTATCCCAGCTGTAATCGAGAAAAAAAAGTCAAAAAGTACATACCCAGCTCTCAAAGCTATAAATGACACACTTTTACTAGCAATAATAATTTCCACTTTAACATGGATAATTTTATACCAGTTCTTGGCAAATATTCCCACTATCAGTTATCACCTTAACGAAGCCACTCAACACACATGATATTTATATGACATGGGGATGAGAATTATAAAGAATAATCCTAAGACATATTCCTAACTGCTGTAAACTCTACCCTGGTAAGTAGAATGAACTTCTTGGTTTAAGTGCTTTTCTGACCTCTTTTGTTAGTCCCTTCCTCCATATTTTTAACTTCACTAAAAAAACACAAAGGACCAGAGTTAGAGCTGGAAGGGATTTGCCCAATTTAGAGATGGCTTAAGACTACCCTTTCATTTTACATATAAAGAAATTAAAGTATAGAGAAGTTAAGAGACTTGGCCAAATTCATATATGTGGCAAGTGAGCAGTCCTGGTATTTGAACAATTCTAAGATATTTATTTAGCTACAATCCAGAAATTCATTCACAGTTATACTATTTGTCAACTAGAAAAAAAAACAAACTAGATCTTTCCACCTTACATCATAAGTTTCTGGTCATCAGCAACAGATCCAAACAATGATTCATGCAGTAGATGCCATGCCACATCTTCTACAACAGCAGAATGACCAGTAAAGATTGCTTTGGCATCGACAATTTTCCCTTCTTTTGGGCCTGCATTTATATCCCATAAACAGACAGTCTGCAAATAAAAAAATACACCCACAAGAAATAAGTAAAAATACCCTTAAGAAACAAAACCATTTCAAAAAATTTACGATACAACTTAGCCTTGAAAAGAGATATAACTTCTTGTGAGGAAATAAGAAGAGATTGCTTGCCAGGCACAAGCAGTAACTCTGTGAAGGCCTGGAGGCTGAATTCAGAGCATGCCTAGTAGCTCAATTTAGATAACAGAGTATGCCGAAGTCATACTGCAGAGAATTTTAAATGCCAACGTTGTATTTTATCCTAGAAGCAAAAAAGGAGCCACTTAAAATTTCTAGAGTGTCCCACCAATCACAGGTCACAAGAGTTCCTAGGGCAGGACCTGGAAGATGGCCATAATTCGGACAAAGTTACAAAAAGTTTTTTTTTTTAAATGTTACAAAGGTAAGGTTATAATGTGTCAATGATATTGCAAAATGACATCAAATCATACTGTACAATTTTACAAAGTGATATTTGCTGAGGGGGAGAAATCTCATCTCTGTGATGGTAATAGGGGAGGAGGGAATGAGGAAAAGATAAAGAGTTAAAAATTTCATTGGATAAAGCAGCATTCGGGCTAACCTCAGAAAGTGAGTAGGATTACAATGGGAAGATGAACAAAAATACCTAAGTTAGAAGCTACAAGGTCTAAGGCCAGCAAGAAGCACCATGTTGCTGAAATATCAGGTAAGGCAAGGGGAACAGTGAATAATAAGACTGAAAACATGGGCTAGGGTCAAATTACCTAAGGCATTTAGCATCTAGGTGCTAGAGGGGAGACTTTTTTTCAGTAGGTAAATGTGAAACAATAGGTTTTTGAGTCAGAGGACTTGGTGTGATCAGAAGATTACTCCAGCAGCAGTATGGGCTGAAGGGGCATGAGAGCAGAGGTCAAGAGACCCAAGATGAAAAGTGGCTAGTTTGAGGGCAGCATATACATTAAGAGTCTTGCCAAAATGCTGAGGCTTCTTCTGTGGAGGTAAAGGTTCTGTTTGATAAACCAACAAAAACTTTAAAAAGAAGTAGTACTGCTTCCATTCATAAACATTTGGGGGCAGACAGTGCTTGTGAAGATCAAATGAGTATCAAGCACTCTGTAAAACTGAAAGCATTATATAAATGTTAGCTGTTGCCACTAAAAAAATAACTGGATGAGAGCAGGGATTCTTAATTTGGGGTGCATGAATAGATTTCAAGAGACCTGTGAACTTGGATAAGGAAAAACAGGTCAGCTTTATTTTGTATAATTGGTTTCCTTGTAATCTTATAAATTTTATGCATTTAAAAACTTTATTCTGGGAAAGGGTCCATAGGATTCACCAGACTGCCAGAAGGTTAAGAAATCTTTTGGCTAGAGAATCCACTGACAAGAAAACAGCATTTCAGTAATTTATTTCTTTTTCAAATTTATGCAACATTTTTTCCTCTCATCTCTCAGCTCAAATTATAGTGAATATAGTGTCACTTTAATCCATTGACTAGTTTAAGTGGATAAAAGAATATGAAATAATTGTTTTGGATTATTTTACGTAACTACTGAATCAATATATACCATGCTAATAGATAAATTAGAAGTTATTTAATATTACTACTACTGCTAGTGACAACACTTACACAGCTTTTAAGGTTTGCAATATTCTTCATGTGTATTTAACATCTCATTTGATAATCACAATAATGGTGAGGAAGGTACTATTATCATTCCCATTTTATAGATTAGGAAAGTGAGTCTTGAGAGGTTAAACAACTTGGTTTGCAGCAGGATGTGAACTTCTCTATTTCAAAACTGGCATTCTAACTAGTTGGTCTCCTATTTCAAGCTACACACAATATGTTCACAAAAAGAGTTGGAAGCACTTCATAAATAATCCATTGTTTACTTAAAAACTGAAGGCTTTTCCACCATCAATCACCTCACGATATTTTCTTAAATTACTTTGACATCCTCAAGTTCATAATGTACAATGAACATAAGAATATAGTCAGCCATTCCTCCTGAAGCATCGTCAGGAACAAACCCTCAACACTACATGTACTTTCAGACAGCTGATGGGTTGGTGGTTTTTGCTGAACTTCCTTTTTCTTCATGATAAGGAATGGCACACTAGGTAGAGGAGCGGGGCAAGAGAGATTTCGGCACGAATATGATTTTTTTTTTTTAAAAAGGTCATCAATAAAAATATTTAAGAGTACATCTTGAAAAATAATTTATATAATGTTTCCTATGTTGACCATAGTACAGAATTATTCATAACATTTAAGGCAACCACTTGAACATTGATTACAAGAACAAATTTCTCACATGGTCATCAGATGCACTTAGGAGATGTCCACTCAAATTAGAGTTCCAGGAAAGACCATAACCTTCCTTTTGATGACCTCTTAACCTAAGATCAGGATTACATTCTCCACTTGGGTCTTAAAAAAAAAACACAAGAAAAAAAGTTAAATTGTACTTGTTACATAATTATGTGAGAATAGTTTTCTTATTAGAACCAAAAAAAAAATTGCACCTGGCTCCAATAAGTGAGGATCATGTGTATTTCTTATTTTAATACCTAGGGGAAAAACTACTGAACAGGAAAGACACATTCTGAACTGATCTGAATACAGGTATGCCCTCCTAAAATAAAATCTCTTTGAAATGAAATACAAAAAAACAAAACCTACCAACAAAAACACACACACTGAAATATAATTAAATACAGGCCACTCTTGAGCTTTTTTACAAACTAGATTTAAGAGATAATTATGTATGTTTTATATACTTCCCATGTGAAATCTTTTAAAAGCAGGGATTTTAGAGGTCATCTAGTCCAATATTCTAAGTCAAGGGACACTGGCCACAAAATCCTTGTCAAGTAGTCCTCTACTGTAGGTTTGCTGCCAGTGATGAGTAAGGTCGTTACTTCACAAAGCAGCCTAATTCATCTTTGAACAACTTCTTGCTAGAAAATCCTTGCATTAGAAGAAATCTTTCTCCTTATAACTGTCTAGGGCTTGCCTCTTAAAACAAACAAAAAGCTTTAAATATTTGAAGATCTAGTTTGGGCTCTGCCACTAAATTACTCTGTGACTAAAGGAAATTTTCAATTTCTGGGCCCTAAGTTTCTCATTCTACAAGGGAAGGGGCTGAACAAAATGGCCTTTGCGATCCCTTCTAGCCTAAAATTCCTAAGTCTCCCCTTTCTGCCCAATCTCCTTGAACCTAAGTATCCAGTTCTTCCAGCTGTTCCTTTTATATCAAGGTTTCCATTCCTTTCAACATCCTGAGTCACCCACCTCTGGGCCACTTTAGTTTACTGACATAATACTCCAAGTGTTGTTTGAGTGGCATAGGATAAGCTTTTATTTATCTTTTAAAAGTATTATTTTCCAGAATTCCATAATTTAATAACTTTTGGTTAAAAAAAAAAAGGTTTGTCCTATTCCCGCTTTCAATCAACTTTCAGAAATGTTACTTTGAATTTCCTTGTAATAGTCAAGAATTCATCATTTAAAATAAAACAACTAAGAAACCCAACAAGTAACTACAAGTACAGACCCAACAATTATTACTTTACCTGGCTTGGATGGGTGTTTTGTATAATCAAAAACGAGTACATCAGAAGATGGTGTTTTTGTAGCAATAATACAAGGGTTCTGGGGCATGTAACGTGCACGATTTACTTCTCCTTCGTGATTTATTTTTATTTCAGTTTCGATTTTTCCAGTTACAGATCCAAAGCCCCCAAATTCTAATTTAATAGGAAAAACATACTGAGAATTAACAGTTGAAAGGTACTTTGATCAACCAACAGATTTTAATCTGAGTAACTCAACATAATCACACACACACAAGTACGAAACTGGGGCATGCTGACTGGAACATTTCAAAAATTTTTGTCTACTTTAAACTTTATCTGGTTTCAGATCCCAAAATTACTTCCAAATGATTTGCATTAAAGATATCACTGATGGATATTTTATGCATGTCTGCTTTAAGGACTTTATTCTCACTGAGAAGGAACACGCTGCTGGGGTGGAAACAAAAGGAAGCTCGAGAAGTAATCATACCATCTTATTTTTCTGAGACGTAAAGGAAAGGAAGGCAAAATTTTGAGTGTTTCATAGATTCTGAGAAATGACTGGTAGGATCCCACAGACTAACAATTTACAGAGGAAGTCAGCACAGGAGGGTTGGGAAGCTCTAAAGAATAAAATTCTGGAGATCATTATATATGATTACAGACACACGGTATCTGTAAGGACTAACTTTGATAGATCTGACTCCTCTCATCAATGCAAGGTTCAAAGACAGTTCCAAAAGACTCATGATGGCAAAAGCTATGCACATCCAGAGAAAGAATTATGGAGTCTGAAGGTAGACTGAGGCAAACTTATTTGCTCTCTTTTTTTCCCCGTCTTTTTTGGTTTCGTTTCTCCTTTGTCCTGATTCATTCCATTGGTTATAATTCTTCATTACAACTGGACTATTATGTAAATAAGTTCAATGTGAAGGTATATGTAGGACCTACATTGATTGGATTACATGCTGTCTTGGGGTAGGAGGAGGAGTGGGAGGAAGAGAAAATTTGGAACTCAAAAACTTGTGGAACTGAACATTGTAAACTAAAAATAAAAAATAAATTTATTAAAATTTAAAGAGTAAAATTCTGAAGGCACAACATAGGTTTTTAAAAGGCATGTACATGAGGTATAACTAAATGTGGAATCATCTCCAGAGAAAGAATCAATGGATTCTGCATGTAGATCAAAGCATACTACTTTTTGCTTTCCTTTGAATTTTCTCTCACATGACCAATATGAAAATATTTTACATGACTGCACATGCATACCAAACTTGGTTGCTTTCTCAATAATGGGGAAGGGGAAAGAAGGCAATTTGGAACACAACTGTTTTTTAAATTTATAAGTTGCTTTTACATGTATATAGAAAAAAAAATTTAAAATTTTTTTAAAAATCAGGGAAAAAAAAGTGAAATCCTACAGGAAGTATCAGGAGAATACTACAGCTAAAAATCACTTATCTGGTGAAGAAAGCTGAGGACAACAAAAAGGGATAGAAATATTGTTCAAGATGGATGATATTAATGACTAAGTGAAGAGTAAGTAGCTTATTTTGTTTTCCCTACCAAAAACTGGAAAGGACAGAACATAAATAGCTAAAAAAGACTTCATACTCAAGATAAGTAGGCATGGCAACAGAGGCATGCCCAGCTGCCTTTGATGAGTCTAAATCATCAAATCCAGTTAACTATATTCCAGGGTAATGAAAGAACTAGCAAATACTAAAGTAATCATTTTTGAAAGGTCATGGAGAGGGGCAGAGCCAAGATGGCAGCTGGAAAGCAGGGACTTGCCTAGGGCTCTCCCCCAGGACCCTCCAAATACCTTTAAAAAATGGCTCTGAACAAATTCTAGAACTGCAGAACACACAGAATAGTGAAGGGAATCAGGGCTCCAGCCCAGGACAGCCTGGATGGTCACTGGGTAAGGTCTATCGCGCACAGAGCTGAGAGCAGAGCAGAGCCCAGCATGGGCTACGCCTGGACCAACCAGACAGGGAGCCAGGCAGAACAGGCCCTAGAGCCATGAATCACTGAGCTGTGGCAGTTACCAGACTTCTCAACCCACAAACGCCAAAGGTAGAAGTTAGTGGGAAAAGCTGCGGGGACAGAGTAAAAAGAGTTCACAGTTTGGCCACTGCCCCAGGGGCAGCAAGAGGTGGTGCAGCTACAGAACTGCAGCTGTAGTTGCTTCAGGCCCACCTGGTGGGAGATTAAGTGGCAGATCAGAGCAGGAGTGCAGAGTCTGCTTAAGATATGAGTCGAGTCCCGGTTGGTGGTTCTTGGGGGAGGAGGAGCACTGCTGTGGCCGAGCTTGCTGTATGGAAACAGCTCTGAAAACAACAGCACATCTCCTCAAGATTGCGACAAAGTATTCTCTACTCTACAAGCAGTCATACCCTGACAAAAAACTCAAGGGCCAAGTAGTTGACTGGGAACATGGCCAAGCAGCGAAAACGCACTCAGATTCAGACTCAGACTTTGGAATCTTTCTTTGGTGACAAAGAAGACCAAAACATACAGCCAGAAGAAGTCAACAAAGTCAAAGAGCCTACATCAAAAGCCTCCAAGAAAAACATGAACTGGTCTCAGGCCATGGAAGAGCTCAAAAAGGATTTGGAAAGCAAGTTAAAATACTGAAAAGTATACTGAACAAAACAACACCTTAAATAATAGACTAACTCAAATGGCAAAAGAGCTCCAAAAAGCCAATGAGAAGAATGCCTTGAAAGGCAGAATTAGCCAAATGGAAAAGGGGTCCAAAAGACCACTGAAGAAAACAATACCTTAAAAAACAGACTAACTCA
>JAQQSZ010012031.1:0-12108 GCA_028646595.1 Phalanger gymnotis | reverse complement strand
AAAAAAAAATCTAAGATAGTTAAAATTAGAAGAGAAAGAGATAAATGAGGGGAAAAAATCTTTGTAATAAGTTTCTCTAAGAAAAAGTGATTGAAATCAACAAATCTAAGAACCATTTCCCAAAAGAGAAATGTCAAAGGGTATGAATAGCTAATTTTCAAAGATAGATGTCCATCCTATCAACACTGAAGAAAAAAAATGCTCCAAATCATAGTTGGAGAAATTCAAATTAAAGCAACTTTGAGGTCCCACCTTCTACCTTTCAGATTGCCAAAGAGGACAAAAGAAGAAAACAACAAATGTTGGAGGGGCTTCAGGGAAACTGGCACACTAGTGCTCGATTAGTAGAGCTGGGAATAGGAGAACTGGCTATGTAAGGGGAATGGGAAGGGAATAAGCATTTCTATAGACCCTACTGTGTGCTAAACACCGTGCTAAATGCTTGACGAATACTGATTCTCACAACAACCCTGAGAAGTAGGTGCTGTTAATATCTTTATTTTACAATCGAGGAAACTGAGGCAAACAGGTTAACTCACTTCACCAAAGGAACTATTAAGTGTGCGTGGTTGGATTTGAACTGGATCTTCTTTGACTGGAGACCCAGTGCTCTATCCACTATCCACCTACCTGCCTCAATGCTAACATTATAGAGAAACACAACTTTAAAAGACTTTAGAATTCTGATTAGCTCAATGACAAACCATGAATCCAAAAGAAAGACAAAACAGCCATGAACTTCTCGTCAGAGAGTTGATTAATTTGAAGCCAGTAAAAGACATACATTTTCAGTTAATGTATCATTTTTGCCACACTATGCATCCATTTATTAAAAGTTTCATTTTTCATTTTCATTCCTGTTTTTAAAATTTGCTCAATGGGAAGAAGGGTGTGTTTCAGCAATCTTGCTAGCAGCTGCTGTGGGGGGGTGGGAGGTATAAAACCAACAACGACCAGCTCACAGAATGCTGTAAAAGCCCAGGTTCTTTTGATCTGTTTTACTAAGGAAAGCAATATTAAGAGGTTGACAAGTTTGCTCTAATCCAGCATACAAATACCATTCACTTAGTTCAGGGAAAAAGCCAGCACCCTGAACTTCAGAGCAAATACAAAAAAATTACAAACATTGACAGACAGGCCAAATACAATTCATGGTTACCAACATCTAAGTTCAGCCTGGGAGCTCATAACAAGGGCTGGCCCAGAGTCACACACGCCACCATGGCTGTGGGTCAGAGCTCCAGAAAAAGAGAAAGCTAACCCCTGGTTTTATATCTTTTTCAGGGTCAAGGGTGAGTCACACATGCGACTCACCCACGTGATCTAAAATCGTCACAAAGATGCAACTTAAACCCATGTGGTCTAAAAGCCTCTGATGTCACAAACATGTCACTCAAACCCATGTAAACTAGGCTTTCCCTTGAGGCAAGGAGGTCATCGAGGACTCCTAATTTAATCAAGGAAATAAAGGCCAGACTCTTCAAGGGCACTTGGTTGAACTTAGTGCTAAGAGCCCATTTTGATTGCCAACACAGGGTGTAGTAGGAGAGACAGATTAATAAAAGAAAAAAAATATATAATATATAATGGATGGTTCTCTTAGAGGGGGGGCATACCGGAGAGAAATCTAGGTGATATAAAAATAATATGAAATTGTTTTTTTAAAAAAGAATTTATGGATACGGGATATTTAACATCACTTTGGGGGAAGGGGAAGTAATTGGCTTTGACTGTAATGTGGGAGACTAATCTGAAATAAGGCAGAGAAAATACTTTGGTATTAGACTGTGGAGGGCCTTAAATGCAAGGCTGAGAACTCTGTTCATCTCAAATGCAAAAGAGACCTACTGAAGGTTTTTAACTGGGGAATACAATGCTCTTTTTGTTTGTCATTGTTGTTCAATCGTGTCCAACTCTTCATGCCTCCATATGGGGTTTTCTTGGCAAAGAGATAAGAATGGTTTGCTATTTCCTTCTCCAGTTCATTTTAGAGATGAGGGAGTTAAGTGACTTGCCCAGGGTCACAGAGCTAATAAGAGTCTGAGGCCACATTTGAACTCAGGTCTATCCTGATGCCAGGCCAGGCACTTTATCCACTTTGCCACCTAGCTGCCCCGAAAATGCTCATACTTATGACTTATTTTGGAAGCTGGTGAGAGGATGCATTAGAAAACGTACCACTGGAAGCCTAGAAACCAATTAGAAGGTTCTTAAAATAGTCTTGATGTTATTAGGTCCTGACCTAGGGAAGTGGCCTAGTGAGTAGTAAGGATACTTGTGTATAAGGATGGGACTCCATTGATGGATTGATCCCACCCACTTAAAAGTAATTACCTTTTTCAAGTAAGAACATTTCTTGGCTAAATCAATCAATCAGAGTGGACCGGGCTTGTACACCTCCTTCAATCAATCAAAGCCATTTGTAAGAGTCTTAATTACAGCCCTGAGCAATTTGTATAAGAGAAAGACTACCTCACAACCAGATAAAGATTCCTAAAGTCAAGAAGCTGAAGGGACTGGGTTTTACCCAGAGGTGAGTAAAGAATCAGCAGCCCGAGGCAGCCAGCAAAAGGGAAAACAGAAGATAAGACTGAGCTGTGGCCAAGGAGAGAGAGCTTAAGGAGGGCTATTAACGATAGGCTGATGCCACCAGTGTACCTATATGCTCAAGGACCGAGGACAATTCCAAGAGAAGGTGGGCTTTTTTGCCAGCCTCCTCTCCTGGTGTCTACCTAGCCACAAAGACTAATTTAATCTACTGTTTTGTTGCCCAAATGTTTCCGGTAACCTGTATTTTTAGTAAGCCAGAGGTTAACTCTAAAGATAGTAGATAGAGATAGATAGATAGATAGATAGATAGATAGATAGATAGATAGATAGATAGATAGATAGATAGATAGATAGAATATTGGCGATAATTCCAAAGAAAGGTCATTAGCATTAAAGGGGATCAGGAAAGACTTTTTTGTAGAAATAGGATTTTAACTGGGACACGAAGGAAATGAGGGAAGGTGAATAGTGGAGATGAGATGGGGGGGGGGGGGCACGGAATTCCAGGCTTGGGAGATAGCCAGTGAAAACGTGAAGTTGAAAGAGTGTCTTGTACAAGGAAGCCTATGTCACTGTATTATGGGTACATGGAGAGGGGTAAGGTATATGAAGACTGGAAAGGTAGAAAGGGACCAGGTTATGAAGAGCTTTGAATGCCAAACAAAAGAATTTCTATTTGATCCTGGAGGTGAGAGAGAACTATTGGAGTTTATTTAAGTGGAGGGTAACATGCCTTAGGAAGATCACTTTGACAGCTGAATGGAGGATTGCAGGAGTGGGGAGAGATTTAGAGCAGGGAGACCCACCCGAGGGCTCTTGGAATAGTCCAGGTGTGAGATGATGAGGGGCCTCTGACAGGGTGGTAGCAGTATCAGAGAAGACAAGGGAGCATACGTGTGAGATGGTTTGAAGGAAGAAATGACACTTTACAACTGGTTGGATATGGAGGCAGGGGTTGAGAGAAAGTGAGGAGCTGAGGATGACCCTGAAGGTTGTAAATCTGGGTGCCTGAGGGGAAGCTGGGGCCCTGAAGATTAACATGGCAGTTAGAAAGGAGAAAGGCTGTGGGCTTTGCAACCTCAAAGCTATATGTAAATGTAATTATAATTGCTACCTGCAAAATTATGATCATAATTTGCCCATTTATGGTGCTTAAGATTTATAAAATCCTTTCCCCATAACCCTCTAAACATAGATAGCGTAAGTATTTTCATAGCCAGTTTTACAGGTGAGGAAGACAAGACCCAGAGTTGGCCATGGCCATAAGTGTCAGAGCCTGAATGAAGTCTAAAATCACTTTCAGCATTAACAGGCCAGGAAGGGTGCATAATACTGAAACATATAACGGTCAAAATTTTTGTTCTGTAGGGAAGGGGGAGGGGTGGAATAAGCATTTAAGTAGTACCTACAATGTGCCAGGCACTATGCGAAGTGCTTTTTAAAATAGGATTTCATTTTATCATTCCAGGGTAGCTGGGCTTGGGACAGTACCAATAAATTCTACTCTTTACTTTTCACGTTCTTTTAAAAGTAAGTAAGTGCAAGAACTAAGTGGAATTCCTATGATCACACATTTGTGGATTGGACATAATGAATGTCTCTCAACTTTCTATTCTTTTACTTGGTCACTACATTTCCACGTCAAGTACAATTTTTAGTGATGGGCTAATTCTTTCTTCCCAACAAAAAAGAAACCAAGAGACACGTTTAAATATGGAAAACTAACAGGTGTGGGGATGGGGGAGCTGTGTTCAGAGAGAAAAGGTGGGGGAGGGGAGAGGTTCTGTGGAACAGACATTTTCTTACTCTTGACAAAGAGCTTAACACCAATTTTTAATGCAAACATTTCTGAAGACAGCCAATGAATACTCCAGTATACACTCAACCATCTCAGAGCTCCATAGTCTTATGGCAACCTAGAATTGTGGAATGGTGGAATTAAAAGAAAGTGGCTAGTGCGTCTCTTCCCCCACCTCCCCATTTTATAGCTAGCAGAGGACCAAAAAGGACCAAATTAATTTGCCCAAAGTCACATAGATGATAAGCAGCAAAGTTGAGATTTGAACTGAGATCTGTTGAGTCCCTATGATAATATTTGCTACTGGTTCCCCCTAAATATATACACACTAAGGTAGATGCCCAGGTTCTTCATTACAGGAAAACACCCTGGCTGAATCCTAGGTGGTTTTCTCTAAGTGAATAGATCCACATGTGCCCTCCTATACCACTTGACTTTGACTCTACACATTATTATTCAGTCATGTCAATATGCAAAGATACTAGAATGGTTTGCCATTTCTTTCTTTCTTTTTTCTTTCTGGTCTTGTTTTTTTTTTTTTTGAGGGGGGAAGGCAGGGCAATTGGAGTTAAGTGACTTGCCCAAGGTCACACAGCTATAAGTGTGTCAAGTGTCTGAAGCCAGATTTGAACTCAGGTCCTCCTGATTCCAGGGCCAGTGCTCTACTTACTCCCTGTGCCGCCTAGCTGCCCTATTTCTTTCTACAGCTCAATTTACAGATGAGGAAACTGAGACCCAGGGTCACTTAGCTAGTTAAGTATCTGAGGTCGAATATGAACTCAAGTCTTCCTGACTCCAGGCCCAGCACTCTGTCTACTCCACCACCTAGCTGCCCCCATTCTACCCCACCAACAAACGATTGAAATTAATTTTTCATGCAAACTTTGTCAGCTTTCCTCTCTGCCAAAACAAAAAAAAAACTTAATTGAAGTTAAAAAGTTAACCCTAACCCTACTATTATTATGTGACGGAGAGGACAATCAGTCTTTGGGCTGGGCTAGATCTGGCCTCAGGACCAAACCAAAGTACACACTTAACTTTTTAAAGAAAGCATTATGCTCATTTTGTCTTGAGCTGAACTGTTGATCTGGGTTCCTAGGCAGCAACTTTGTTCCGGGTTTAGTATAAATAGATAGCAAATCGAGATGGGAAAGAGCATGTTTTTATTGTAAGCAAGTGTGTCTAATTACTCTACATTTTCTTACCTAATAATCCTAGTTTTCATGTTCTTTGAAATGATAAGAAAGAAGCAGTAAATCAACATATCGGCAATTCCATTATAGTGGAACAGATTCCTCATTATTCAGCTGGAGTGTGTGTGTGTGTGTGTGTGTGTGTGTTTCACACCTTATTACTCCATTTCTTGACCAGAAACCTTGTTTGCAGGGTCTTTCATCAGCCCAAACAGCAAGGCAAGCATTATAGCCTTCCTTCACCACACAAGCTCTTACCTCACTGACATGACAGTGCATGGCAGATTGTCCTTTATGTGCCACTATAGGGAATGAAATCTGTGACATGGCTATCGGTACTATCTTCCCGCATCACAGCGTGGACATAGTCTTGACTTCTCAAAGGGTAGTTCAGTGGAACATAAGCCCAGGTAGGTTTTACTGTGTCAGAAAGGCTTCCAATATGGCGGAACAGATTGAGATTGCTGTCCCAGAGCCAGCCTGACTGAATTTGGAAAGGTTCATCAACAGAACAGCCACAAGGTAATGAATTCCTTTGGCCGTAGCAAGATGTGGTTTTCTTAAATGTATTAAGTCTGAACCTGTGTCTATGTGGATGAAGTAAAGAGTTCCAGATTGGCTTATTCAGATAATTAAAAGCACTGCAGTAGAGAGTAATTGATTAGTTTACTTTTTATATAGGTTGCCTACCTACATCAATTAAATTTACTCAGACTCTGAATTCTAGAAATCTGGTCTTAATGGAGTTTTGGCCTTGAAAATGCATCTTCGTATGTCATTAAATACAAACTGCAACATAATATACTGACACGGAAGCATATGGAGTATGCTAAAACTAGGGTTGGAAGTGTCCTGCAAAAAGAAATATTTTTAAAATTGACAATCAACTTTGTCTAAATAATGGCCAGAAAAATCTAAACTCTTAGAAGTTGAGGTTTATTTTATGAATATTACCAAAAAGGGGACTGGATTCTCATAAAGGAACAAAAGCAGTCCGAATTCCTCTACTGTTTGCTAAGTTTAAGACACCTGTAGGCCCTGAAGCTTCATTTTAGTGCAGTTTTGACCCCTCCTTCCCCAAACTGGTAGTGCTGCAACATCATTTGAGTTAAAATGGCTTTCTTCTCCCCCTACCCCCAACAAAATGCTTACTAGCCAAAATACAGGCAATGAAGGGGGAAATGGAGGAGAAATCAAGATCATAACATCTATAGATTTACAGCTGGAAAAAAAAAAACCTTGGAAGTCATCTATTGTAAGTTCCTCCATTATGGGAAGCTAGGTGGTACAAAGGATAGAGCCTGGAGTAATGAGGAACTAAGTTCAAATCCAGCCTCTGACACTTACTAGTTGTGTGACCCTGGGTAAGTCATAACATCTATTTGGTTCAGTTTCCTTTTCTATAAAATGGGGGTAAAAATAGCACCTATCTCCCAGAGTTGTGATGACCGAATAAGCTCATAAAGTACAGCATACATAGTAAGTACTATATATGTGTTGACTATCATTATTAGAGCGTATGCTCCTTGAGGGCAGGGACTGTCTTTTGACTCTTTTCGTATCCCCGGTGCTTAGCACAGTGCCTGATGCATAGTGATGCTTAATAAATGCTTATTGATTGATTTGGTCTACGTCAGTCCTTTTCAAATGAACCCCAAAGAAGAGGAGTGATTTCTCCCAAGGTCACATTGGTCCTAATTGGCAGAACCACCATTAAAGGCATGGATGATCCAAAGGCTGCTTGATTGCCTCCTGAATCACCAAAAGTTTGTGGAAGGGGGTGGGGTGCACATACCACCCAACAGCTGTGTCCTTAGCTCAGTCACTCAACAACTGAACAAAAAGGAGAGGGGAGAGATTAGGCTAGAAAATCTGAGCCCACTTTCAAATTTTAAATGTTATATTCTATGTTCTCATTATATGAAGACTAGAAAGATGTTTGGATACCTTCTCCCAAAGCAGTTATATATAATGATCCATGGGCTGCTTTTTGTTATACAAAAAAAAGAAAACAAAACGAAAACAAAAAAAAAATATGCTGATATGTTGAGAGACATGAATTTGCCCTCTCTCTGTTTCACCAGGCCCAACTGAGAAGACAACGTAGGTCTCTGGCCAGCAAATTCTGTTCAGCTAGAAATCATTCATGGCTATTGCATTGTAGATAATTCTGTGCCATTTAGCAATGAGAGATTGGACTATGTTTCCAGACTAAAATGCAGTCAGTAAACCTAGACCTTGGCTAACTTGACAAAGGTTTTGTGATGCAGTTGTGTTTGTTTTTGTTTTGTGCCTCATCATTTGAAGAAGTTGTATCTTTCTCCTCACTGGATTTCAAGGCCATGGCAATACTTTGAGCCATCAACCACAAGCCTGAATTGGTGGACGACAAGATCTAGCTGAAAAAATGTGAGCAGGGATTTTTGCTGGAACAACTGGCAGTTAGAAGTCTAGTGTTTGCTAAGTGAAGTCACTGACCCCAATGCCAGTTTGCATCTGAAGCTGGGCTATGGGCCAACTGGGGACAAACAAAGAAATCTGATATCCTTCACTTTAAAGAACTCTTAAAGGCTTCCTAATCACCAGCTTACCTTGTCCTGGGGCCTGCCCAGTTTCTTTGCTTTCACAAGTTGAAGACAGTCTGTCCTGAGCTATGACTTGGCAAATCAAAGGAAATGTTTTATAATAATAATATAGTGATGATGATGATAATAAGAGGCAACCAGTGGCATTGTAGGTAGAGGCACAGCCTAGAGTCAGGAAAGACTGAGTTCAAATCCAGACTCAGATACATACTAGCTATGTGACACTGGGTAAGTCACTTTACCTGTGTTTCCTCAGTTTCCTCAATTGTAAAATGAGAATGATAATGGTATCTACCTCACAGGGTTGTTGTGAGGATCAAATGAGATTTTTTTTTAAGTGCTTAGCACAGTGCCTATAGAAGGAGCTATATAAACACTTATTATTTCTTTTTCTTCTCCCAATACTATAGGGCTTTAAGGTTTGAAAAGTGCTTTACAAATATTATATTTGGTCCTCACAACAACCATCAGACATAGGTACTAGTATTCCCTCCATTTTACAGATGAAGAAAGTGAAGGTCATATATAATATTATTACGCAGCACTTTTATTCCAATGTATCTAGGAGCTGTCTCATGTGAGATCTTCATTGGCTCTACCATATACCCCTGGAAAGTACATCAAAGAATGTCAGATTCTCCCTATCTTAGAAATTGAGGCACACAGAAATATAATCATGTACGCAAAGTCATTGGTAAATAAAGACAATGGTGATGCAGATGCAGACTGGCACTGGTCATGATACAGTCACCCAAAGGCTGACTACTTTGTTGAGTGAGTGGAGGCAATCTACTAGATGTGGAATAGCCCACGGCAAATTTGCTTCCTCAAAACAAATGGTGTTATTTCACTGTCATCATCTCAAACCTTAATGATCTATCGAAGAGAGAGAGAAAACTCTAGAACTAGTGTGCAGTAATAACAATTAACAATAACATCCACATACAGAGCTTTAAGGGTTTAGAAGGAGATAGTGCAGATAGTATCCCCATTTTACAGATGAGGAGTCAGGACTGCAGCACAGGTCCTCCAACCTCCTAATCAAGCATTCTTTGGGAGATTTGGTCATATTTGAAGGTGATAGGGAAGGACCCAGTAGAAAGGAAGAGGTTGATGATCAGAGATAGCAGATGCTTAAAGTTACAATCTGCTGAAGAAAAGGGGAGGGGATCAACTTAAAAACATATATAGAGAGGTCAGCCTTGACAAAAACAGGATCTTCCTCAGTGTCAGAGAGTGCTGGAAAGAGGTAGACAGTAAGAGATGATGCCAAGGGGCTTTAAGATGAAGAGATTGGGGGAGGTAGAGCCAAGATGGTAGAGAAAAGCCAGGCAACTTCAAACAGAGAAAAACAAATTATAGACCAGTTTCCCTAATGAAAATTAATGCAAAATTTTTAAATAAAATATTAGCAAAGTGATTACAGCAATTTATCATGAGGATAATACACTATGACCAGGTGTGAAATCTAAGAGCATAATTGATCATATCAATAACAAAACTATCAGAGATGATATTATTATCTCAATAGAAGCAGAAAAAGCTTTTGACAAAATACAGCACCTAGTCCTATTAAAAACACTAGAGAGCATAGAAATAAATGGAGTTTTCCTCAAAATGATAAGTAGTATCTATCTAAAACCATCAGCAAGCATTATATGTAATGGGGATAAGCTAAAAGCTTTCCCATTAAGATCAGGGGTGAAATAAGGATATCTATTATCACCACTATTATTTAATATTGTACTAGAAATGTTAGCTTTAGCAATAAGAGAAGAAAAAGGAATTGAAGGAATTAGAATAGGCAATGCAGAAACAAAACTATCACTCTTTGCAGATGATATGATGGTATACTTAAAGAATTCTAGAGAATTAACTTAAAAACTACTTGAAATAATTAACAACTTTGTCAAAGTTGCAGGTTATAAAATAAACCCACGGAAATCATTGGCATTTCCATATATTATCCACAAAGCCCAGCAGCAAGAGATAGAGAAACTCCATTTAAAATAACTGTAGGCAATATAAAATATTTGGGAGTCCATCTGCCAAGACAGACTCAAGAACTATATGAACACAACCACAAAACACTTTTCACACAAATAAAGTCAGATCTAAATAATCAGAAAAATATGAGTTGCTCATGGGGAGGCTGAGCTAAAATAATAAAAATGACAATTCTACCTAAATTCATTTACTTATTCAGTGCCATGCCAATCAAACTACCCAAAATTATTTTTATAGAGCTAGAAAAAATAATAACAAAATTTATCTGGAAGAATAAAACGTCAAGAATATAAAGGAAATTAATGAAAAAAAATGCAAAGGAAGGTGGCCACACACATACCAGATCTAAAACTATATTATAAAACTGAAATCATCAAAATTACTTGGTACTGGCTAAGAAATAGGGTGGTGGATCAGTGGCATAAGACAGTAGTCAATGACTATAGTAATCTATTATTTGATAAACCCAAAGACTCCAGCTTCTGGGATAAGAACTCGGTATTTGACAAAATAACTAGAAAAACTGCTAGAAAAACTAGAATATAGTACAGCAGAAACTAGGCATAGATCAACATATCACTCGGTATACCAAGAAAAAGTCAAAATGGGTACATGATTTAGATATAAAGGGTGAAACTGTAAATTACGAGAGCAAGGAATAATTTACCTGTCAGATCTATGGAGAAGGGAAGAATTTATGACCAAACAAGAGATGGAGAATATTATGAAATGCAAAATGGATCATTTTGATTACATTAAATTAAAAAGGTTTTGCACAAACAAAACCAATGCAACCAAGATTAAAAGGAAAGCAGAAAGATGGGAAACAATTTTTACAGCCAGTGTTTCTGATAAAGGCCTCATTTCTCAACTATATAGAGAGCTGAGTTGAATTTATAGGAATACAAGTCATTGCCCAGTTGATAAATGGCCAAAGGATATGAAAGAGCACTTTTCAGATGAAGAAGTTAAAGCTATCTGTAGTCATATTTTAAAAAATGCTCTGGGGGTGGAGCCAAGATGGTGGCTGGAAAGCAGAGACTTGCCTAGGGCTCTCCCCCAGAACCCTCCAAACACCCATAAAAAATGGCTCTGAACAAATTCTAGAACTGCAGAACCCACGGAATACCAGAGGGAAGCAGGGCTCCAGCCCAGGACAGCCTGGATAGTAGCTGGGTAAGGTCTACCACACGGAGCTAGGAGCAGAGCAGAGCCCAGCGTGGGCTGCACTTGGACCAACTAGACCAGGAGCCGGGCAGAACAGGCCATAGCACCCTGAATCAGTGAGCTGTGGCAGTTACCAGACTTCTCAACCCACAAACACCAAAGACAACAGAGAAAGGTTAGTGAGAAAAGCTGTGGGGAATGAAAGGAGTGTGCAGTTAGGCCACCGCCCTACAGGTAGTGGAGGTGGTGCAGCTACAAAACTACAGCTGCAGTTGCTTCTGGCTCCAAGCCCACCTGGTGGGAGGAAATAAGTGGCGGATCCCAGTGGGAGTGCAGAGCCTGCTCAGATTTTGGTCCAGGTTGGTGGAGGAGGAGCCCTGGTGTGGCAAAGCTTGCTGTGTAGAAATAGCTCTGAAAACAACAGCATGTCCCCTCAAGCTTGGATAAAGTACTCTCTACTCTACAAGCAGTCATACCCCAACGAAAAACACAAGGGTCAAGTAGTTGGCTGGGAACATGGCCAGGCAGTGAAAACAGTCTCAGATTCAGACTCAGACTTTGGAATCTTTCTTTGGTGACAAAGAAGACCAAAATATGTAGCCAGAAGAAGTCAACAAAGTCAAAGAGCCTACATCAAAAGCCTCCAAGAAAAACATAAACTGGTCTCAGGCCATGGAAGAGCTCAAAAAGGATTTGGAAAAGCAAGTTAGAGAAGTAGAGGAAAAATTGGGAAGAGAAATGAGAAGGATGAGAGAAAACCATGAAAAACAAGTCAATGACTTGCTAAAGGAGACCCAAAAAAATACTG
>JAQQSZ010012030.1:0-12108 GCA_028646595.1 Phalanger gymnotis | reverse complement strand
TTCAAATGCATGTGAAAATCAGTGCTGAAAACTAAACATATTAAAAATAAATTAAAAAAAAAAGAATGGAGATAATATAGCACCTACCTCTCACAGTGTGAGGATTGAATGAGATAACATATGTAAAGTGCTTTATAAAGCTCAAATGCTTTACAATTTAATTATTGGGAAAAGAAGTTTAATATGAAGGTATATGTAGAACCTATATCAGATTACACACTGTCTTTGTGGGGGGAGGGAGGAGGAGAGGGAGGGGGAGAAAATCTGGAATTCAAAAACTTGTGGAACTGAATGTTATAAACTAAAAAAAATTAACTAATAAAAAGTATAGCTCAAATGTTAAAAAAAAATTACATAGAACCACGTGTTGTAAACTGAAAATAAAAAATAAAAAGATGAAAAAAGAGAAGTTTTAGGCTCTATGAGTTATTTCAATGGTGTTGGTGGGGTTAAATTAAGTGTTTTAAGGATCATTCAAGCCCCAAATGAAGTAAGATCAATCTTACCAAACCACAAAGAACAGTGTGGTCAAAAATTAAATGCTACGCCAAGATCTGTCAAACTACTGTTGCATAACAGCCTAATTATTCCTCAAGAATAAGTCAAGATTCTCAGAGGGACCTGGGCATCTGGGGAATTATCATTGATTGTTTTACTGCATGGTGGAAGCTAAAAGAACATCAAGAAAAGTAATTTAAATACTACTAATTATCAGTATGATGAAAAATGTTTGTGAATATGCAATAATGCAAGCCATTTCAAAGATTAGAGTATTGAAGATTGGAAAAAATATACTGTTGAAAATGAGTTTTCATTCAAAGCCATACCAACATAGTTGCCAGAAGAAGTCCAGCTAATCCTATAAAAATTAGGGTACTTCCAAAAGACATACTTAAAGAAAATGAATTTGTACCAGCCAGCTTCCAGGCTATGTGGGGATATCCAAAAAAAAAAAAAATGAAAGTATAAACCAGGGGTCTAAAGAGATATTGGCGATAAGGGGATAGGTTTGAGAGTGTTATTTTCATTGTTTGTTTTTATTGTTATAGATTTGTTTTTTTTCATAAAACTTTTAGCAGAAGCTTTGAGAATTCATGAGTTCAGTAAGTGAAAGATTATGAAGCCAAATTACACAGGTTTAAAGAATGGCTATATAGTGAGGAAACAGGCAGAGCCAATACACATTATTTCTAGTAATTTGGTAATGAAGGTTAGAATAGATGAAGGACCATAGCTTTAAGGGATTCGTAGATTCAGGGAAAATGTCAAATAAATGTTTGAAGAAAATACATTTAAACATTTCAAAATGATGGAATTGTACTTTCATTTACAACTTTCTACAGCAGTCCTTTTATACCTTATGATTTCAGAGTTCAGACTTCCTAGGTTATCTAGCTCCATTTGTTCCTGAAGATCCTTCCCTAAAAAAACCATTCAAAAATGGTCACCAACTCCCTGAAAACTTTCAGAGATGGACTGCTCAATTACCTCTAGCATCAAATATAAACTCCTAACTTTGGCATCAATGCCCTTCACAAGTTGGATCCAACCTAAAACATTTGCAACTTTACAACACATTAGTTCCTGTGTTTTAGGGTAAATTGGCCTCTTTATTTTTCCTCATATAATACTTTATCTGCTTTCTCCATCCCTATGCACTCACTTTCCCCCTCCTCCCCCAATCAGGAATGAACATTCTGTGCTCCTCTTCATCTTAGAAATAAATCCTAGCTTTTTTATGACTCAGCTCAAGGCTGAGTCTTTGTGAAGGATTCTCTAATCCTTCGTCTTCTTTGTGAAGGTTTCTCTAATCCTTTCAATTTATAGTTCCTCCCTACCCCAAATTGCTTTGTATTTATTTTGCATGTTTGATATGTACTTGTATAAGTAAATTTTGTGTCTCCTAGAACAGAACATAAGTTTCTTTTGAGGACAGGGGCTATCGCAGTTTTGCCTTAATGTTACCAGAACCTAGCACAGAAATATTATAGGCATTTAATAATGATCATTGATTTGTTGGTTGATGTATCAGGTTGGCTGATACAGCTAGATGGTACAATGGATAGATTGCTAGTCATGAAATCATCAAGACCTAATTTAAGTTGCAATTAAGTACCTCAGAAACTTAATAACTATGTGACATGTCACTTGGCATGTCACTTATTCTCTGATTCAGTTTCTTCATTTTTAAAATAAAATTGTTGGATTTCTGCATTGGTAATCAAGATGGGCTTTTAACATTTATTCAATCAAGTGCCCTTGAAGAGTTTGGCCTCTGTTTCCTTGATTAAGTTAGGAGTCCTTGATGACCTCCTTGCCTCAAGGGAAAGTCTAGTTTACATAGGTTTGAGTGACATGTTTGTGACATCAGAGGCTTTTAGACTACATGCGTTTAAGTTGCATTTTTGTGACGCTTTTAGGTCACGTGGGTGAGTCACATGTGTGACTCACCTTTGACCCTGAACAAGATATACAAACCCAGAGGTTAGCATTCTCTTTGGGGCTCTGAGCCAAAAGAGGAATGGCACATGACCCTGGGCCAGCTGTTGTTATGAGCTCCCCGGCTCCTGAACTCAGATGTTGATTGTTTCTTGGTAACTAGCAACTGTATTTGGTCTGTTTATAATGTATGTTTGTAATTTGTTTGTATTTGCTCTGAAGTTCAGGGTGCTGGCTTTTTCCCCTGAACTAAGTGAATAATATTTGTGCGTTGGATTGAAATAAGATTGTTAACCCCCTAACATTACTTTCCTTAGTAAAGCAGATCAAAAGAACCTTTCCTGGCAGCGTTCTTGTTGTTGAGCTTGTGTTGGTCTTTCACCCCCACAGCAGTTGCTAGCCGAATTGTTGCAACAACTTGATGGCTTCCAAGTTCACCTCCACTTCTAAATCTAGGATACTATGACTGAGGAGAAATTTACTACCTCCTAAGTCAGACTTTTCTACTTTGGTGACTTCTAATTGTTAGGAAGTTTCTTTTTTCTTTTCCCCTTTATATTGAACCTAAACCTGCTTCTCAGTAATTTCCACCTAGCTCTTCCATCTTCAAGATTATGGATCTTAAAATGCTTGAAGTTTAGATTACCTATAAACTCCCTTAACCTCTTTTTTTTTTAATTTAAGTTGAATCAACTCACCATTATAATCACTTTCTTCTGTGTATACTCCCTTTGACAATGTCCTTCTTAAATGGAATGACTACAGCTCAACTCAGTAGCTCAAACATTGAGGAGGAATATTATGCTTCTATTAACATACTCTAAAATTGCTTTCTTGGCTGTGATTGTCATGACACAATGCAAATATAATGCACTACTGGTTCATTAAATCCTCTTGGGCCTAGTCACACAGATTGTTGTCTCTCCCATCCTATATCTCCGTAGTTGATTATTTGAACCCATGTCTAGGTTTTACATATATTCCTACCAAATTTCACCTCATTACATCTGATCGATCTTTCCTACCTGTCGACCTCATCCAAAATCCTAATTATTTTTCCCTGACTTCTTTCATCAGCAAATTTGGCGAGCATGAGATATATGTCATCATTCAATAATAACGATGTTAAAACACAAGGCTCAGCCAAAGGTCCTAAGGAATTTCTTGAGATCTTGTTGAAATTTGGTGTTGAACAATTTATCACTTCTAGGTCCAGTAATTAACCGATTATGATGCCATTTAATTGTTCTCCCATTCCATCTAGGAATCTGTATCTTTGTCTAAGAGAATACCATGATAGTTTGATAATTGCCTTACTGAAATCCAGGCACAATGTTTCTAGAACTTTCCTTATCAAGTCACCTTGTGAAAAAAAGGATTTGAGGCTACTCCTGCATGAATTATTCTTGACAAAGATGGTGGTTTTTAATTATCCTTGTTCCCATGTGCTGCCACAGCAGGTCTTCTCAGATGTAGATGATCTTCAAACCTTTTCAAAAATATTTTTTATTCGACCAGTTTTTATTGCTGACTTGTCAGTAACATCTTTATTCTGCAGAGGATGGGGAGGTGGGAATAGAACATAATTTCTTTTATTTTTCACTATTTCATTAAAAAGGACTCAGTTGTAATGTAAAAACATAATGAATCACCATGTCCTGCTGCTGTGGTTATATCATCCTTTTTTTCCTCATTTTTAGAGGTAGTTGATTTGGGAAAATGTAATTTTTTTCAGTCCAGATGTTGGTAGTAGTGTGTTGCTTTCACCTGTGGTACTTTCATTTCTTACTGAAAGGAAAACTTGGTATTGGTTTTTTCTGCTGTTTGTGAGGTTTCAGGAAATGCTGCTCTGACATTGGGCAGCATTTAATATTCCCCAACTTGAAGACAATTCCACAGGATTTGCAATGCTGTCCGTTGCTAGATTTACTGCTTGTATTCCTTAGCAGGGAACAGCTAGGGGGTGTGTGTATAATTTATAAGGAGTACAACCAACTTTCCATGATAGGTCTGACACAAATTGGAGCTTTTCATATCCTCAGCACATTGCATAGTGCTTGGCACATATAGTAGGCTCTCAATAAATTGTTGTTAAATGAATGACTCAATGGTTGTAAGGCACTTAAATGGCTTCTTCCAGAGATAAGATATGCTTAATTCTGAGATTCTTATTTCTCCCTGAGCTGAGGTGGTCCAGTTTAAACCTATTGTTTCAAATTGGACAATGAGATAGTGTTTACTGATGCTGATCTCCACTACTGCCTATGAGACTCACAGATCAAATAAACCAATAAAATTTATTAAGCACCTACTATGTGTCAGACACTGCTAAACACTTGGGTTTTATTTTTTTAAAAGGAAGAGAAAAAGAAAGGTATGTTTAGGCTAGAGGAAAAAAATTGGCAGAGGGGCATTATAGTTACTTTCTAGTATATAAAGCCTTGTCATATGGAAGAGGAATTTAACATGTTTTCTTTGATCCCAGAGGGAAAGGGTGGCAAGCTCAAAGAGAAAACAGACTTTTATTATCTTCATTTTTTTACTAAGCTTTATTGGTACTGTTAGTGTTTTTGCCATAGTAATTTTCAAATATACAACCAAAGCTAGTTGAAAATTCCATTTTAGTAAAGAAAACAAGTAAAACCTATCAACACAGCAACTGTATCATGGAATATGTGGCACAGTCTGCACCCACAGCTGTCTGTTCCTGTGCCCATAGTCCTCTGTCCCTGCATCTGTTCTCTAGTACCATATTTAGTCATTACAATTGCATTCTTGTCTTAGTAGAGTACTTTTTAAATTAACCTTAATCTGGTCATTGTGTACATACATCACTGAGCTTTTCCATCCAACTTGCAGCTAATACTCACATTAAGTGGTTTCTCTCTTTATTGGACCAAGAACTCTTTAAAAGCAGAGAATGCCTTGCTTTCTATTTATATCCTTATGTTAAAAAAGAAACTGGGGGTGTGGCAGCTAGGTGGAGCAGTGGCTTCAGACACTTGACACACTTACTAGCTGCGTGATCTTGGGCAAGTCACTTAACACCAATTGGATTGACTTCCAACTTCCAAAAAAAAAAAAGAAATTAGGAAACCTCTCTGGGCAAAGAAACAAATGTTTATTAAGAGAATCAAAGGTGGGGTCTACCTTCCAGGCAGTATGATCTGAGACACTGAGATAAAGAATTCACAGTTATGGTGCAACAAAGTCCCCTAGAAGCCAATTCACACAAGATTACATTTTGCAGGTCATTATATTCTAACTTCAGAGTTTCCATGATGACTCAATTAACATTTTTATATCTTGATTAGCCCTTTACAGGACTTTCTTACTCTATCATTTTAATATAAAGATCAGTATATAGGTACGATTATTATGATCACATACATGAGAAACACACTTTATAATCATGTAGCTATTCTTCTAAGGTTAACTAACAGGAATTTTCTTGGGACTACATTATAATTTGGTTACATGCAGGTTTTTTTGTTTTGTTTTTTACCTGGGTCTATGTCTTTCTATCATTTTTTTTTGAGGGGGGAAAGCAGAGCAATTGGGGTTAAGCAACTTGCCCAGGGTCACACAGCTGGTAAGTGTCAACTGTCTGAGGCTGACTTTGAACTCAGGTCCTCTTGACTCCAGGGGTGGTACTTTACTCACTGAACCACCTAGCTGCCAATATTACTATAAATCACACAGTTATTTCTTATTGTGATGATGATAGCTGATAAAAGATGAACAAGGTAGTACAGAGCAAAGCACTCAAGGCACTGATTATTGATCTTTTTTCCCCTTTAAATTAGGGCCAAGCACAGTGCTTTGCCCAGTGCAAATGCTTAATATTTTTTATTCATTCTTCATATATGCATACATACATGTATTCTACAGGAAAATGGCTAAGTTCCTAAATGCCCGTTACACAGGAAAGGCTATCTCTCCAAAAAAAGACCTCGGAATGGAAAGTTTGTTAGTTGATAATGATACAGCCTCCACTCTATGTTCTATACAATTTGCTCCCCGCTCCATGTCCAAAAAGTGTGCCCCTCTCACTGTTCCTCACATAAGACACTCCATCTATCAACTTTGCATTTTCATTTGCTGATCCTCCATGCCTAGAATTTTCTCGCTCCTTGTATTTGGACCTGGCTTCTCTGGCTTCCTGTAAGTATCAGCTAAAACCCTGCCTTCTAAAATAATCCTTTCCTGATATCCTTTAAATGCTAATGTATTTCTCCTGAAATTATCATTAATTAATCATATAGTTGTTTATGTATTTTCTCCTCAATTAGACTATAGATTGTCTTACAACATTTTTTTCTTTGTATCCCCTTCACTTAACATGGGGTTTGGCATGTAGCAGGTGCTTAGTAAATGCTTTTCAATTAATTGAATTGATTGACTCCCTTGCTAGAGCTATTATGTGTAGAAATCTCATAGGAAAACAACTGACAGTCTTACTTTTATTGATGCCTTATAAGTTATGGCATATTTGTGTATGCAGAAAGTATTATTAAAGTGATAACAGGTATAGAATGTCATATGTACAGATCAAAATCAACTGGTGTATTAACTAGTTTTGATCAACTTTTTTTCTTTTTAAATGTTCTTTTAAATTGCTTTCAACATGCTGACCTTTTTATATTGAGTACTTTAGAGCTATAATGAGAAGAGAAAGATATTTTTGCATAAAGAAAAAGTGTTAAATCAGCTATAAAATGATATAAGGTATTTCTCTATATAATGATATATAAAATGATATAAGGTATTTCTACTGTCATAGATATTTTGATGTCTGAAAGGAATAGAAAAATAACTTTGGTTAAATGAAAACATGCGAATGTGTTTAAAATATGGATTTTAAACTTTTTTGTGTACCATAGATCCTTTTGGAAGGCTAATGAAACCTTGTAACCCTTTCAAAATAATATCTTTTTAAAAATTCATAATGAGGGGAACAAGTGAAGACCTCTCATAAAAAGGACAAATAAAATAAATAGGAATAAGTAACACAGTAAGGCCTCTCATGAAATCTAAACTTCAGCTTTCTACTTAAGTTTTTCTGTAAGACAAGTTAGTGACCGTGGGAAGGCAAGTCAGTAACCACAGGATCCCCCGAGAATAAAAATAGGACACAGGATGCTATGTATTTACCTAAGGGCGAGAGGCCTGAAAGAAAGAAGTGTAGAGATGAATAAGTCAGCAACCATAAGATCTTCTGAGAATAAGGATAGGACACAGGATACTCACATCCTGTGTATTGACCCCAGGATAAGGAACCCTGGGCTCAGAAGAAGAATAGATGAAAAGTTGGAAAGCCAGGTGCAATGTAGTCATGTAAGACCTGGTGGAAAAGACCAGCTAGGTGTAAGAATGATGGGAGACGAAATGTAAGGGTGCTGAGGGATAGCCATCACACATGTAAGGGTGATGGAAGGCATCCATTGCAGAAGCAAGGGTGGTGGGAAAGGCTAGTTTGCCACAGATGTGAAGATGTGGTAACAAACAACTGGCTTCTGCTTTTCACAGATAACCAAGCCATTTGTTCATTGTCAATGTCACTGAGGTAGATTTGTCATTTAAGATGTAAGAATAGTGTATCACTTGCTTGTCAAAAATAACCATACCATTTGATCTTTGCCATTGCAAATCTGGATTTATTGCATCCAGATTGTATCTTCAAAGCTTGAGTCTTCAAGCCAAGAGGAAGGAAATTGGGAGGGGGAATTGCAGCTAGGGACCTATATAAGCACCCAAATTTTCTGTGTCTAGTGAGCTCTGAAACTGAGAGTATCTTTGGTGCTCTTGGTGCCTAAGTTGCCCTTTCCCGCGGGATCTTAATAAAATTTCCTTTCTACTTTCACCTTGAGATGCCTCTGCTTTAATTCTTTAATTTGTAAATCTGTGCCACACAATAATTGAAGGAAATATTAAATTTCAAATACAAGTTAATAAAAAGAAATATATACTTTTGCCATCCAAGTTCATAGACTCCCTGAAATTTTATTCTGAAGTTAAGAACCCCTTATTTAAAGAAATGTCATTTTCAGATTGATTTATTTAGAGCAGTTTGGGGCAGAAAATGAATTGTGGTGTAAATATAAATAATTAAAATTACATCATAAAAATGATAGATGATGTATCGTTTAAATACATATAGTTTTATCTTTAAACAGTACAAAGTATCTTAATCATTACAAATCTGAAAAAAATATGTGTACAAAGAAAAATTATTTCAAAGACATATAATAAGTTTGGATCATCTTCTTTAGATCATATTGCTGCATGGCACTATGGCTCCTTATATCATTTGCATATAGTTGCTTTAAGACTGAGGAGGATAAAACTTTTTTTTTCAAAGATAATCCATATAACTCTTTTTATTGATTGATGTATAATGGATAGGCACTTTTGATTGCTTAGTAGATATTTGGTGGGTGGTTATCTTTTAAGTGAGCTAGGTGATCCAGAGTGACAAAAAGTTGTGATATAAATTTTAGAAAGGTGTAGGAGATACAAAACTGAGGCAATGCTGAAGATTGATGAACCAGGTAGAAGACTCGGGAAGGGATAAAAGGGAGCTTTGCTGAAAATACATGAAGAGACCAGCAGCAAAAATAGGCAATTAACAAAACACTTCAGCTACATGATACCCAGTTGGTTGGAGAGAGAGTCAATGTCATTGGATCAGATCTTCTTTTCCAAACATTTCTCTTGTTTGTCAGTCCCCTAGATTAAATGAGGTGAAAACAATCAGCAGAAATTCCTCTTGCTCTGTGGTCCACCTCTTTGATAAGAAGGAAAAAAAATATAAAAGGAGAAGAGTGGTGAAATTGCTTTGAAGATGCTGAGACTTAATTGGACAATAAAGAATCCTGGAGAGTTAAAGTGCCTATGCTTGTTTACCTTGCTCAGAGTGAGCTTGAGCTGTGTTCTATGAACTCTGTTTACTAAAATTATATTGAACAACACAGAATCCTGGTAAATGTAAAGCTCGTAGGTCTGGTTTTTAGAGCCCATACTTAGCCAATCTGGTAACTTTCACACTTCTCTTAGAGCCAATTGCTACACAAATTGACTCTGTGACACTATTTCAATGACCTTTTAAGAGTGATTATAAATTGAAAGAGCTTCAAATACCCCATTGCTTTGAGTATAGGAGAGAAGCAGATTAGCCCAGCTATAGAGCTGGGAGAATCAACAGACAGGTAATTAGCAGAAAAGTGACTTCCTGTGATGCAAATATTCCTGATTGCCAATGGCATCAAAGCCTACCATGTAGACCTATGAGTTAGGTGTACATGACCTTTCCTTCTTTATGTGTTTTTATCACAGGCAAGGGAATGCATGCTTTTTCTCACAGATATTGTGTGCATTGACAAGTGAATGGGTTCCAGGTTTATTTCTGAACTGTGATATATTTTTATTATTATTTATTTTGCCTTAGTCTCAAGTAAGTGGTTAAACACTAGGTGGCAAAGTGGTTAGAGTGTTAGGCCTGGAGTCAGGAAGACTCAACTTTTAGAGTTCAAATCTGACCTCAGATTTGACTCTAAGACCCTGGACAAGTCACTGAAAAACAACTCAACATTATGTTTAAGATTTAAACAATCGTAAGCTTAGCATTTGCTATGTGATTTTGTTGAGCCATTTTCAAGGTGTTTGATTCTACATAACCTCATTTGGGGTTTTCTTGACAAAGATCAGGAATGGTTTGCCATTTCCTTTTCCATCTCATTTAAAGATACAATGTTAAATCATTTGCCCAGGTTCATTCAGATGGTAGTGTCAGAGACTAGATTTGAACTTAGATCCCCCTGATTCCAGGGACAGTGCCATGAACTGTTCTCCCCTGCCTTTTTTTCCTTGAAGAAGTATAATGGTATCATCTTAGGACTAATTTAATCCATATAAATTTTCTTCATAAGAAGGGATAATATGATACTTTTGAGACCATGGATAACAAGTGTCAAGTATCATTAGTTTAACAATTTTCTTGAACAAGTAGCCCTATTCTTTCATTTGTCCTTTCTTTTCAGCAACACCACTAACAACAAAAAGTAAACCGCAATAATACAATTTTGTTTTTGGCTTATTTCAAGATTGCCTTAAAGTGCAGGTTTGACCGTGTCAAGTCCCTATTCAACTATATTACAAGTGCCCTGCTACAGCAATTTTGGAATGTTTAAAATGACATCTGATTGCACTGTCGATTCTTAACATTACACCTTGTGGGAGAGATTGTTATATTTGCTTTAATTTTCAGTAAGAAAACTGAGGCAGAATGAATGATTTGTTGAGCTATGGTTATCCTTGCCTTATTGAGCTTCCCTACTGTGATTTAAAAATAAATAAAACCTTTTTTTTTCATATTTTTTACTCTAATACATGAACTACAGACTTTTTTCCCATCCCTTATCAGTAAGTGATGAGGAAAACTTCATTCAGGCTTGTAGGAAGGTTGCATTGCTTGAGGCCAAGTTTCCTTAGACTGTTAGGAAAAAAGTTAATTCCTGGTTTTCTATGAGCACTAGCAGCATGTAAATTAAGGATGCCCCCAATGACAACACTGCTGGCTAGGTATTTATTACAAAGCAGATTTTTCATCTTCTCAACTCCTATACTTTTAATTTAGCTATTCCCTGAACAAACTAGCAAGGTCACCCAGGAACAGGGGTTCAGAAACTGATGGAAGGGAACTATTTTGCATGCTGCCTGAGCCAACAGAGAAATAAATTATATTGACAGAGACATGAGGTTTTGCTCATTTTAAAAAGTAAGAATGTTCTATTTGTAATGGCTTTTGGGGGTACTGGGTATTTTTTCTTAATGGTGCTAAATTTTAGATTTCTATATATACACATTGAATTTCTATACAAGAGATTTTTGCCAGCTAAATAACAACCCAGTGAACATTAAATATATGATTATTGAGAATTCTACACTGTGTAACATATTTTCAGCAATCAACACCTGAATCATATACAGAAATGTTTTTACATGCAGGGTTTCTGATTTAACAAGATAATTAAGACAATGATAAGTCATTAAATCCACATTTGAAGCATTAGGGGTGCCAATCTCAGAACTCTGGCCAATTTCCTGATAATCATTTAATATCAATTTAGTAACTTCAAAAAGGGCCAGAGCTTGAACTAATAATCAACGAGAAGAAGAGGCTGGACCCAACAGTCTCTTTGTTCCCTGAGTTTACTCAGAGAATACCTCTTCCTATATCAACAAGGTCAGATGGGGATGATTTAAGAGCATTCTTTCTCTGTCTTTGGCCATTTAAGATGAGAGCCTTAACCCAAGAAACTATCTTGAATAGTGTGATGTTTTCTTATCTTAATATTTTATGGACATATACTATGTTATTACATGCTAATGGTAAATTAAACACAGAGATACTGGGGTGTAATTTCAATTGACACTTTATCAGCCCGCTTATCTTATTATTTATGTATTTACCACCTATTCAATTAAGATAAGTCCTTGTCTTGTATCATGATTAAACAAAAATGGAGATCATAAAATTGAGTAATACAGACATACTGAGTTGGAACTGTGCTAAAAATGTATTTAAGCCTTTTTATTCTTTGTCCAGACAGTCAAATTTCATCTGGCTCCATACATGATGTATGCTGCTAGCTTTAAGGGAATAAACAA